>ML390606.1:2594-14267 GCA_005239525.1 Nicotiana knightiana | reverse complement strand
CACCTGCAGTTGCCTAAATTGGCCATGAGTGAGAATTAAAAACTGGTAAGTATCATTTTGCAACTTTTCGATGATGCCAAAAGGGGGAAGATGTGTTGTAGTGTTGGTTCAAAATTTTCAAAAAGTGATATTTATAACCTAATGAACCTGGTTCTCAATGATTAATGCTTAAAAATATACAAAGTGTTTGAAGTGTATACAGGATAAAAGCACAGAGTTTGTCACCATCAAAAATGGGGAATTTGTTGGCCCATGTCACTGAATGGGTTTTGAAGATTGACAAATGTTGACAAGATGAACCATGTCCATCAAATCATACACACATGAACGGAGCAGTTGGCACAAGAATCATACAAGCATAGGAGATATCAGTGATTACTGAGTATCAAAGAACTAAGAGGATGTCTCCTAATACGAAAAGATTACAAACTGATGTAGATGAAAGAAGTTGAATTCAGCAAGGACAGAAAAAAATAAAGGAAGTTGAGTTTGATAAGAACTTGTTCTCCCAGGTAGAATCGGACCAGAACTCAACAACTGACTTTATAAATACTCAAAATATTACTGCTGAAAGGCACCACACAAAAAGACGCACAAAGGGCTAAATTGAATCAAGTTCTGTAAGAAAAAAATTCCCAGGTTATTTACAAGCAGAAGTATTGTGCAAAGACTACAGTTCAACTAGAAGAAACAGTTCTATTCATTTATCATTGAGTCTAGTTGGGTGTAGTAGGAGTTTTAACATGGTATCTTTTCAGTTTTCTTAGAAGAAAATTGCAATAGGTACACATTGTTCAAGTTAGAATTAGCTTGACGTCTGTAGAAATTAGCTAGAGGCTAGTTGATACAAAGAGGATTAGAGTTAGTCCTAGGATTACAAAAGATTTTATTTTGTAAGTCCGTTTGGCTCAGAGTTTTTAGTGAAGTGTTTGAGCAAATCCTACTGAGGAGTAGGTCGTGGTTTTTTCACCTTTTGAGCCAGGTGTTTTCCACGTAAAAATATGTGTGTCTTTACTTTACTGCTTTATTATTCAGCCAATACTAGTAAGTAGTACACCAAGAAGAACCAGGTTCTTCTTATTAGACAGCACTCGAAAATTGGGTACTGCACAATTAACTTATAATATCGTGTAGTATTGACGTCTATAACATCACAAGCACATTTAAATAGTTTTCGGGAGTACCTTTAAGAAATTTTGGTTTAAAACGAAAGTAAAGGAGAGCAAATAAGTAGTCAAAATCCCTACTTATCAACTCCCCGAAAGTTAAGCTTTTGCTTGTCCTCAAGCAATTAAAGCAATTCCCACCTCCACTAGAAAAAAAGGATATATCAGCTAGCCTAAGTTGAGGTTTACATAAATCAATTGGGACCAACAATTACCCATACACTCATGAATCATTAACAAGCCTATGATTTTAATGTTGAATCACAAATGGCTCTAATGTGACACTTGAGCATCAAGGGTTAACTTTGTTCATCAAGGAAGCTCGCACTTTCATGCAAGTCGCTATGGACCCCAAACTTCTCCTCCTATACTCTCCGGGATCTCATCTCACTCATGAATGAAGAATTCAAAACAATGACTCGAGGAAGACTCACTCATCACTCTCAAAAGAATGTCACAAGCCCGGCTCTAAGTACCATATGCTTACCCCTCATGTAGATCACCACTAATGTAATCTTACTCGGCTTGAAATCACGTAGGGCTTTTTCGGTATGTAATGAAGGCTTTTGGATTAAGGAGTGTAATATGGGGTGGGAATCGGTTCATCTTTCCTTTAGCACCTAATATTCTCTTGTTGGCTCATACTTTGCCAACTCTTTGAGTCATTTTATTTTCCCTTAGGGGGATTAGAGAGACTTGACATAACTCTTTCTTTGTCATGCTATTCACAATCTCCTTCTTTGCTTTCTCCATGCTTTGCACTTTTTCTTTCTTTTGCATCTTTTCAACCCTTTCACATTATTCACTTTCTTTTTGTGTTTTTCTTTGTTCTTCCTTTCTTTTTCTTTGCCTTTTCCTCTTCTTCATTTATTTTATCTTTTTGTTCCTTGAACCCATCTTTAAACTCCTCGTCTCTCCCCCAGACTTATGATTTTACCATTTGAATCACATGAGTGCTAAAGAAAATTCGAGTGCCAAGAGAGAGTCACTATAAAATGGTTAAAGGCTTGTAAGGTGGTTATTGAATAGAAAGGGTTTACTAAGGATGATATCATTGGTGGACCATGGAAGGTTTCTAAACGGGTCAAGGAGGGCCAACAATCACTTCTCAAGCCAAGATAACTTAGAATTTCGCCTAGAAACACACTCGAGGCAAGTTCTAGAGCATTCGCACGGGTACTTGGACTTGTAACAAAATACCTCACCTCTCACACAACCGAATTGTTAAAGAGAAAGGAGTGGAGGGCCCACAAAAACCGCATTCAATATTTCAAATCGCTAATGATTTAACTAAACCACCTGATAATTGCCTAAGTCAACACAAGATTCACAAGGTCACTAACTAGAGATGTTTCTTTACAAAAACTTGTTTTTGACCATAAGGTCATAGGTAAATGTGTTGGTACCAAGTGAAACATGCTTGAGACCCTTTTATTCATTACTACTATTTTTGCCTAAACAAGAAAAGAAAACAGACTCAATCCCTTAAGAAGGTTGTCACGCCATCCATCATTGGGAAGAGCCACCCGGTTCACACAAAATCCACCTTTGGAAAGAACCCTGGCATTAAGAAAACAAAGGGCTTATTGATCACTCAAATGTAAAAAGAAGCTAACAAATTCGAAAGAAACTACTAAAGTAAATAAGAAGTTATACTACTAAGAAAGACAAACTAAAGAAGCTATGAAATAAACTGCAGAAAGTAAGATAAAGGAATATTCAAACCGAAGTAAAATGAATATATACATAAGGGAAACTAAATATATACATCAAACGAAAGGGGAGAATATATACATACCAAAGAGAAAATAAAAATAAAATAAAAATAGTATAGGAGTTATTACAGGCCAATATAAATGTCAATCAATCAAAATAGACCACCCCCCGAATGAAAATAAGCATTGTCCCCAATGCTTAACAAAAATAAGAACAGGGAAGGGTAGAGAGTTAGAGAACTCCATATGTGGTCTCAGTCTGCATGGCATCCACAGCACCCTCGGTCTCCTCTAGCTGTATCTCATCATCACCTGGCTGAGGGACAACAGGTTTGTTGATTATCTAGATAATCTCCTCAACGGTGTGGGCAGTAGCACCCGGCTCCTCAGGCTGGCCAGTTGCTGCCTCTGATGCCTCGGGTACTGCTGGTGCTGCTAGGACTGCTGGCTCCATAAGCAGGTCCAATGGTAGATCTCCGGCAAATGCAATCCTGGCAATCTCTTCTCAACCTCTCCACTGACTTCTTCGACGCCTGAGACTTCCGCATCTTCTTTGCTTGCTTTCCCAACTCATCAATGCCCTCTTTATGCGCCACCAGAGTCTCCATAATGGTCTTCTGGTTGTCCAGAATCTTCTTCATTATTTCCTCCACTGACGGAGGTACCTGTGGTACTGCTGGGGCAGAGGACTGTGTTGCAACAACACTGGATATATCAGACAGCTTTGAAGTAGCTGCCTGCATCTAATTGTTGAGACTCGCCAATGTCTGGGAGACTCACAGTGCAGTCTGTGGATAAGTGGATAAAGCTGGCACTGATAATGGAGCTGATGGTAAAGAAGAAGAAGGTGGTGGCATGGCTGTTGTAGAAGGCATGGCATCTGTGGAAGGCTCTGCAGCTAAATCAGTAACTACTATTGTTGGCTCCTCAGACTGGCCAGCGGAAGTAGTTGGCTTACCTTGAACTTCGGGTTGTTAGCACCCTGTATGTGGTACCATGAGAAAGGCTTCTTGACCTTTACTTTTGTGTCATACTTCTTCGGCTCCACCTTTTGATCATTGAAATACTCTATAAGGAATTTCGGATATGGGTATGATCTCTCATCTTTTTGGACAGCTAATGTGATGTTGGTGGACATTATGTCACCCACATTGATCGGATACGCAGCCATAATCGATGCCACCAGGACTGCTCGGGGAAGTAAGAGGTTCTTCTCATTTAAGCACGGATCAATGATGCTGCATACGAATGTCTGCCACCCTTTGGCTTCAAAATTCCAGGTGGCTCGGATTATGGGGACCCCTATTATGAGCCACGGAGGTGGTGGTCCTCGAGCAGCCAAAATATTTGCTAACCACAGGCGAGTTGCATCACCCAAAGCAAGCTTTTACAAGTATTCGATTGCCTCCACTTCTTCAAATCCCACATATGATTCAAAGCACAGGAGTCGAATCGGATTTTCAGATTTCTCACCTTTGTTATCTTGGTATCCTTCTTTATGTGAGCCACATTGCATAAAATTCTTTAACCAAGTGCTCATTTGCGTCGATGACATTTTGGGTGAACCATTGCCATCCATTTCACTCTCGGAACTGTCTAATGACATTTGGATTGTGAATGTCCAAACCCTTCATCAAGAAGTGTCGCTCAAGTGTTAGCGATATCTGGGGCCACCACTCTCTGAACCTGTTGAAGGCAGTCAAGCTGACGAGTCTGTCTTCCCACATCTATCTTCTCCTTTATCTCTCAAGGCCGCCCACTCGAGTGTCACCTCCTCTCCCAGCATCATGGACATCATCATCATCATCTAAATTGATTGGTGGGGGAGGAGCGTGTGTAGAGGAGGGCTCTGAACCCTGGCTACCAGCATCTGAACCCTCAGAAGAACTAGCTGAGGTGGAGGATTCGTCACTGAGTTGGTATCTCATTTGAACTTGCTGTGGTTGGGCATCCGGCTGTGCTTGTAGAGAGTTTCCCTCTGAAGCTTCCCCAGACGGGGAATATTCACTGGTGAAGGAGGGTTCAGGAAATTTGTTGGCGGTTTCTTTCTTTCTTATGGCTCTCTGAACGGCAACTGGTAGGTTACTCCTGCCTCGGCCTCGGCCCCGAGAGGGATCACCCCTCTCTTTTGATGTATCACCTCTTCCACGGGATCTAACCATTGTTTGCAACACATAGCAATAGGAATTAGTTAGAATTGAAGCTCATAGTGTATACAGATGCACGCTTGATAGTTGCAGTAAAGAAGAATCAGAAGAGGAAGTTCGAACCGCAAAAAAGTGAGTGCGGACCGCACAATTTCACAGTGCATCCGCACAACCAAAAGTGCGGACCGCACAATTTTGAGTGTTGCCGCATAACCCCAGGTTCAGACTATTGGGTTCTCTGATCATTCAACCATACGGACCGCACAATTTTGTTGCGGACCGCATAATATCACTGCGGACTGCATAATTGTGGGTGCGGTCCGCACATTTAAAACACCAATTTTACCCTAAATCTAATAGCTGCGGACCGCACAAAAATGTGTGCGGCCGCACAATTTAAAATTACACGGCACTACTTTACATTTCATGCAATTTTCTCACAAATTAGACAAGACTTGAGCAATTAAACACGATTAGATATTTACCCATGCCCAATTAACCTTTTAGATACTACCCATATGATTATGACTAACTATTGACATTTTCAGGCATGAAAATAACCCTAGACAAAAGGACAAAACTAAGAAAAGATGAAAAATCTGAAGATTTAATGAACATGACAGTAATGAAGGATGCAGGTGAGAATCTACACAGATGAAATGCTTGAAGTTTGAGAACTAATGGGATATGCAATGTGCTTGCTTATGGTTTCAGAGTTCAGAGAGTGTAAAGTGTAAATAGTACATGGAGGTCCTATTTATAGGTTGACCCAGTCAGTCCAGAACTTACCTGAGTGTGGCCGCACAATTTTGAGTACGGTCCGCACTCTTTACCCGTACATTTGAAAAAGTGTTGCGGTCCGCACAAAAGTGAGTGCGGCCGCATAGTTTGTGCGGATCGCACAATTTTGTGTGCGGACGCAATTTATTAATAAAATTTGGCTGGCCAAACTTCAGAGAGCATGCACTTTTGGTCTTCCAATTGTGCAACCGCACACAGAATTGTGCGACCGCAGAATGATTGTGCGGTCCGCATAATTCTGGTGCGTTCTGCACTTTTGTGACACTTAGCCAATTTTTCTTGCACAGTCCCTGCAATGCACACCCATTCCTTCATACACTTCAAAACTAGTTAGCTCAATACAAAACCTATCTAAAAGGAAGAAAAAAAAATTGAAAAGAAACATGGGTTGCCTCCCAAGAAGCGCCTCATTTAACGTCGCGGCGCAATGGAAGTTACCATCAATCACTTGGAAGGAAGCAACGCCACAACTTGTCCATCATCAAACTTTCCAAGATAATCTTTCACCCGGTGACCATTGATTCTAAACACTTCATCATTTTTATTCTACAAGTCTAGTGCACCAAAGAGTGTTACATGGACAACTTCAAATGGGCCACTCCACTTGGATTTCAACTTTCTCGGAAACATCCGCAACCAAGAATTGAACAATAGCACAAGATCGCCTTCTTTGAATTCCTTATTCTGGATATACTTGTCATGGAGCTACTTCATATTGTCCTTGTACAAGGACGAACTTGAATATGCATGGAACCGGAACTCATCAAGCTCATTCAATTGTGCCACCCTTAAGTTGGTGGCGACATCCCACTCAAGATTAAGCTTCTTCAATGCCCACATAGCCTTGTGCTCAAGTTCCACCGGTAGGTGAAAAGCTTTCCCGAACACTAACCGATACGGAGACATACCAATTGGTCTTTTGCAAGTTGTCCTATAAGCCCTAAGAGCATCATCAAGTTTCTTCGACCAATCCGTCTGGTTGACATTCACGGTCTTTGACAAAATGCTCTTGATCTCCCAGTTGGAGACTTTAACATGTCCACTTGCTTGAGGACTATAGGGGGTCGATACTTTTTGAGTGACACCATACATTGAGAGTAAAGTATCAAAAGCTTTTTTGCAAAAGTGCGATCCCCCATCACTAATAATGGCCCTTGATGTACCAAACCTTGTGAAGATGTTCTTTTTCAAAAATGCTACCACACTCCGAGCTTCATTGTTGGGCAAAGCCATGGCTTCAACCCACTATGACACGTAATCCACAGCTACCAATATATAAGTGTTCCCACAATAGCTCACGAACGGACCCATGAAATAAATGCCCCACACATCAAAAATGTCAATCTCCAAGATGGTGGTGAGGGGCATCACATTTTTCTTGGAAATCCCATCGGCCCTTTGACATTCATCACAACGCTTGACGAGATCGCTAGCATCCTTGTAAAGGGTAGGCCAATAGAATCCGCAACTTAACACATTTGTAACCGTTATTGCTCCACCATGGTGACCACCATATGGCGAAGAATGGCAAGCCTCAAGAAATCCCATTTGTTCTTCCTCAGGTACACATCGTCGGATCACACCATCGGTACAAATCTAGAAGAGATAGGGCTCATCCCAATAATAGCCAAGGCAATCCCGTTTGAGCTTCTTCCTTTGGTTTGAAGAGAACTCATTCGGTACAATTCCACTCACAACATAATAGGCTAAGTCCGCGAACCATGGCATCCTGGTCATAGAAATGGATAGGAGTTGCTCATCAGGAAATGAATCATTTATCTCAAGGCCATCATGTGGCCTCCCTTAATCCTCCAACCGAGACAAGTGGTCCGCCATTTGGTTTTCACTCCCCTTGCGATCTTGAATCTCTAAATCAAACTCTTGTAAAAGAAGTACCCACCGCATTAATATTGCCTTAGAATATCTCTTGCTCATCAAATATTGAAGCGCCGCATGTTCGGTTTGAACAATCACCTTTGTACCCACCAATTACGAGCAAAACTTCTCCATAAAAAGACAATAGCAAGGAGTTTTTCGGTCATTGTGTAGTTGACTTGGGCATCGTTCATGGTTTTACTAGCATAGTAGACCGGATCAAATATCTTGTTGATACATTGCCCCAATAACACTCCGACCGCCACATCGCTTGCATTATACATGAGCTCAAAAGGTAAGCTCCAATTCGGTGCGGTGATAATAGGAGTAGTAGTCAACTTATACTTGAGCAATTCGAATGCCTTCATACAATCTTCATTGAAATAGAACTTGGAATCCTTCTCCAAAAGTTTGCACAAGGGGTTTACCACCTTAGAAAATTCCTTGATGAATCGGTGATAGAACCTTGCATGACCCAAAAAGCTCCTCACTACCTTCACGAATGTAGGGGGAAGGAGTTTGGAGATCACTTCAACTTTGGATTTATCAACCTCAATACCATGCTTTGAAATCTTGTGACCGAGGACAATGCCTTCCTCGACCATGAAGTGACATTTCTCCCAATTCAAAACCAAGTTAGTTTCCTCACATCTTTCCAATACCTTGTCCAAGTTATCCAAGCACTCTTCAAAATAATTCCCCACCACGGAAAAATCATCCATGAAAACCTTAAGAAAGTCCTCCACCATATCGGTGAAGATAGCTATCATACACCGTTGAAAAGTCACAGGTGCATTACATAACCCAAATGGCATCTGCGAGAATGCGAAAGTACCATAGGTACAAGTGAAAGTGGTCTTCTATTGGTCCTCAGGAGCAATAAGAATTTGATTGTATCCGGAGTATCCATCAAGGAAACAATAAAAAGCACGCCCGGCCAACCAATCCAACATTTGATCAAGAAATGGAAGCAGAAAATGATCTTTCTAAGTGACTTTGTTGAGCTTCCTATTGTCACACCTCCTTTTTCCGACACGGGGTTGGATACAGGAGTTTTTCCAATTTAAGTGACATTATGCGGATTTGGGATTTATTTATTAGTTTCAGAGTCGCCACCCGGATTTTTACGGTGTTTCGGGACACCATTTATTTTATTAAAATCCCAACCCGAGGAAATTTTGACTCTGTTTTGATTTGTCTCCGGCCAGAGATCTAAGTAAGGAATTCTGTTAACCCGGGAGAAGGTGTTAGGCATTCCCGAGTTCCATGGTTTTAGCACGGTCGCTTAACTATTAATATTTGGCCTAATTATCTAAGTATTTACATGTTTTAAACCTATTGTGCTTTTACTTTTTATCCGCTTTTTAATATTCATGGAATTATTTTAATACAAGTCACGATTGACATGCACTTGTTATTTTTGGACACGTTGCAAAACACGCCACATGAAATGTACCCGCGATTTACAACATGCTTATTTAATTAATGTTTTGAGTTAAAGTCGGGGACATGAGTTGTCGCTCCCGAGTGTAGATTATATGACTATGGCCATGACGATTAAATATGCCTATTTGAGGCGATATTCGATTATTCTCTAGATTTTTGGGATTTTCGTCTAAAAGAGGTATTTTTAGCTTATGGGGTATGTAAATAATTTTTGATATTTATGGATTTATCTTGGGACAAGTCACGATGGTGTGCACTTGTTGTTTTTTTTAAACACATTATAATTACGCCACATGAAATGCACCCGTAATTACAACATGTGATTCTTATCATAATTTTTGAAGTTAAAGACGGGGACATGAGTTGTCGCTCCCGAATGTTGGTTAGGTAGCTTCGGTATGATATTTGATTTTTCTATCAAAATTTCGAACTAAGGGTATCCATTCTACCTAGAGGATCTCCTAAACGATATTCGTTGTTCTAAAAGAGCATCTTATAGGCTATGGCCTCATCTAGCCTCGTTTTATCACGTTAGGCCATCCTAGTTTGGCTATTTATGAGAGAAGACTACCGGTTAGGAAATTCAACTCTTAATCAAATCTTAAAGGTTTTCAACTTCTAGTTTGGTAAATGATAGAAAATGTGTTAATCAAGATGCACCTCATTCGTGTAGTACGCATACACCTATAAGAATTATAGACATGCATTATATACTGGTCTCACTTCAAATTGGTAAGCTAAAATTACTTTATTTTTTCTGGAACTTTGTAATTTCTAACGAAGAACATAGCACATGCAGTTTTACCAGTTCTAAATTAACAGTTTTTATTAATTTTAGATAACCTAATCACATGCTTCAAGGTTCAAAAGTGTTCATACATCGATTTCAGAAAATTTAACAGGATACGAGATGAACTAAAAATAATCTACTAAATCCACTTATATTGAAACAACTGAATTTTTGAAATAACCGCTTCTGAAAATCCAAGAAAATGTTTACGAAAGGTTTCATGTGGACTGATTTGAATACCATCTCCTCTTTTTGATTAAACACCTATTTTATCCTTGAACTACTTTTTAGAGCAAAACAGCTTCAAAGTTCTAGAAAAAATTGCCTCAAAATTTAGTTTGAACACTATAAACTAAAAGGCTAAAAAAAATAAATATACAGTCCAGTCCCTTGAATTACAAGATTCCAAATGCATAAATGAACAAATTACAGTTTTCTGAAGCGAAAATACAGCTTCTGTAAAATACATTTTTTCATGAATATCAAGGAAAAACTAAAAAAAAATGGAAATCCTAAATAGCTGCTCCACATCTGGATTCTTCGTACTGTACATTTGCAGCTTTTCGTTTGCAATCCCTAACTATCTCAATAATAGATATGTTATGCATCTTTTAGAGTAAATCTGACCATTACCGGGGTCAAATTTGACTCTAATGATGTCAAACTATAACAAAATTCTCTTGTGCATTGGCTGGACTGAATCTGACCATAGAAGGGGTCAGATTCAAATCCAATGATGCTGCTTTGTTTAGACTTTTATAGTCATGCTTATTTCGGCTAGTATTTGGTCAAATACTTTGGCCACTATTGGCACTTTGAGGAGTAAATCTGACCATTGTTCAAGTTCAGATTCTTTTCCGTAAGGCCCTTCCTAATTACACACTTATATCCTTTGAAGGATAATTTTCAGCAAGCTAAACTACTGTTTGTGCACTACCATGGGGTGAATTTGACTATTAAAGAGTCAGATTCATCTACCCAAGCGCTAATACTAACATAATTCTAAACTCCATAGGAACTTTGCTTATCTAGGAATTTTTAGAGGATGAATCTGATCGTCCAAGGGTTCAGATTCTCACTCTAATGCCCTTAACAACTACATACTTTATACCTCTTTTGAAGGGTAAACTTCAGCCATTTATACTACTTTTGTGCACTATCATGGGGTAAATTTGACCATTAGCAGGTCAAATTCATCTACCTTAGTGCTAATACTTGTCTATCTAGAGATTTGCTTGTTGAATCTCTTTATTGACCAAGGAGACTCAATTGAAAAGCATATTTCTGCATTCTTATTGATGGAATCTGACCATAGAGGAGGTCAGATTCAACACCTTAATGCAACTTGTTTCCTAATATAGGAACATGAATACTTATCACATATAATCTTAGGCAAGCAATCATGCATTAACAGGAGAAATACTAACACCAAAGACATTGCCTATCATACTCATAGAATGTGAATAAAGTATCCACACAGTCACATTTAATCAAAACAAGAACAGTAACTTCATTTATCAAGAAACAAACAGTTTTACACAATGAGCAGAAAAATGAGAATTCCAGTCCAAAGATTTCATTAAGAAGAGATGAACTGATACATACCTTTAGAGAGAGAATAACAAAGAGACTTGACCAAATAAAGGTTAAGTGGGAACAATGACAGCAAGGAGAAAGAGAAATCAGCAACCAATAGCAGAAACCCCAGGGAAAACCAACCAGTCCAGCAAGAA
>ML390604.1:0-48551 GCA_005239525.1 Nicotiana knightiana | reverse complement strand
CCCGGCAAGGGTACATTTCAATAACTCTTTCTCTTTCTTTCACTTTCATTTCCATAATTTATTTTATTACTCGAGCCAATGCTCCAAAGGATGTAATTATCTCATATCCCTTCACCATTCGTTTAACAATTTGAGCCAATGCTCCAAGGATGAAATTATCTCATATCTTTTCATTATTCGTTTTACAATTTGAGCCAATGCTCCAAAGATGTAATTATCTCATATATTAATTTGATCCAATGCTCCAAAGATGTTTAAAGATTATAATTCCCTTTACATACCCTTTACAACGTATAGAAATCCTCAATTAGGCATAGAAATTACAACAAAGTTAGAATATTCACAATATAGGGACTCACGGTCATGCTAGACATCAATGTATAGGTACTCGTCACCATGCCTATACATCGTATTTGACAATTAGCAAATAGCAATTAATACTCAACTCCTATTCCCTCAAGCTAAGGTTAGACCAAACACTTACCTCGGGTCCAAAATATAGCAGTCAACCCTCTAACACCACCTTTCCTTTAGAATTCAACTCCGGAATGGTATTATCTTGGCAAAAATCAACTCAAGTATATCAATAAGGAATCCATAATTCAATTACATAGCCTATTTACCCATCTCCATGCATTCTTTCAAAATAACAAAATTCAACCCCGGGCCCGCTTGGTCAAAACACAAGGCTAGGACCAAAACCATGTCACCCATTCACCCACGAGCCCGAATATATAATTTGTTTTCAAATTCGACCCTAAAATGAGGTCATAATCAAGAAAATTCAAAAGGGCCTAACTTTACCCAAATTCAAGATTTTCTACTTTAATTGTCATGCTTTGGGCTTAGGAATTCATTAATTAATCATGAAAAATGAAGGAAATGAGTTAAAATTTACTAACCTAAGAAGTTTTGGTGAAGGATGGCTTCAATGGATGCCTAAGGGCTTTGGAGAAGAAGAAGTTTGTTATTTTCTAAGTGAATCCCGTAACTACTGGTTCTGGAAATATTTATATACCACTGGGCAAAATTGTGCATCGCGATCGCGGGAATGGGTATGCGATCGTGGAGGGTCCGGTTCCTACACTCTGCGATCGTGGCTAAAAGAATGTGATCGCGAAGAAGAACCTGGGATCCCCCCACTGCGATCACGAACAAGTGACTGCGATCGCGACGAATACCTAGCCAGCCCCAGCCCAGACCCCCTATGCCTCTATGCGATTGCGAACTGTGTTATGCGATCGCATAGAGGAACAGACCTCCTCCTACACCTAACTCTATGCGATCACAGAGGAACCTACGCGATCGCATAGAGAAAATCGTAAAATACCAGCAATAGCAAAAAAAAAAACAGATTTTCTATGTTTTTACTCCCCGTTAACTACCCGAAACTCACCCGAGCCCTCAGGGTCTCAAAAGGAAACACACACGACTCCCAAATTATCCTACAGACTTATGTGTGCGATCAAATCGCCAAAACAACATCATATACATCGAATTAGGCCTCAAAATCCATGAATTCTATCAAATTTCATAAAACATCAAATTTTCCAATTTAAGTCTGAAACACGTCAAAAGAAATTCGTTTTCAACCAAACTTTACAGAAAGCGCTTAAACCATATATAAGACTTGTACCGGGCGCTAGAACTAAAATACGGGCCCGATACCATCACTTTCTAATCAGATTTTATTTTCAATTTCCTTAAATATTTTTCAGAAAACAATTTCACTCAAAAATTCATTTCTCGAGCTTGGGACCTCGAAATTTGATTCCGGGCATATGCCCAAGTCCCATAGTTTCCTACGGACCCTCTGGGACTGTCAAATCACGGGTCCGGGTCCAGGTCTGTTTACCCAAAATATTGACCGTAGTCAAATTTATTCATTTTAATATCAAGTCTTAGCATATTTCACAGAATTTCATATTTAAGCTGTCCGGCTACGCGCCCAGACTGTGCATGCAAATCGAGGTAACTACAAATGAGGTTTTCAAGGCCTCGGAAGTACATAATAGGTAATAAAATAGGTGATGACCCTTTGGGTCATCACATGAACTCCACCTCTAGGATGCCCCCTAATTGCCGGAGCTCCCCCCTAGTTGGTGGGGCTGATGGTCTAACAAATGGAATTGGAGTCATTGTCTGAGAACCCTGTTTTTTTGTGCCTCTACCACGCTTGGGAAATCCCTCTTGTTATGCCCTACATCTCTACACTAAAAAAAACCTTGAGCTGAGAATGGTTGCTAAATATAAGGCTGTTGTTGATAACCTAACTTCCCACTGGAAGAACCCTAAGCTGAAGGAGTACAGTAAGAACTATATGTTGGTAATGCGCTAAATGAAGCCTGAACTAGAGCGCCACAAGCGGGTTGATAAGCTAAAGGAATTGGCATGCTAGGATGTCCTCTCCCAAGGATATCCTTACCTCCAAATGAGGTTGCACCACCTCTTGGTAGACCCTATTAGCTAAAAAGTACTGAAAATTGATCTTATTTGACTCCACCAAACCAAGATTCTGTAGAATCTCCTGACAACCATCTAGGAAATCAGGTGCATCTGCTAAAGAATCACTATTAAATTATGGAGGGCACATCTTCCTGGACCGATTAAACCTCATTTGCTCCTTCTCAAACATAATGGCCTCCACTATTGGCGTGACAGCAACCATGGGAGAATGTCACCCAATAGGTACTACTCCTAGTGTTTTATACAAAAACAACCTCATTAGAAGTGTGAGTAGTGGGAGCCTATGCCCCTCCTCCCCCCTGCGAAGTAGTCACTGCCACAGGAAGTACTCCAGTCTGTGCCAAACCCTCCACAAGACCAACCAAACGAACAAAAGTATCCCGAAGTACTACGGTAGAAATAGACCCCTACAAGAGATATGCTGGTTCGATTGGCTCACGCTGATAAAAAACCTTCTCCTCAACTAGAGCTACTTGTGGCTCCACGGTGGCTGCTCTAGCAGGGGCTCTAACTGTGGCGGGTGCTCCATCCCGTCCTCAGCCCCGATCTCTCACGGACCTTGCTTGAGGTGTTGTAGCCTGCCCAACTACTCTCGATGGATGTGTTCTTACCATCTGCAAGAGAATAGAAAGGCAAGGATTGAAACTTCAGATCAATGGAGTCGCACAATAAAGAATGAACGAAATAGAAGTTCCCTAACATCATGTAGCCTCTCAGAGATAAGCATAGATGTGTCTGTATCGATCTATACAATTCTACTAGACCTGCTTCTGACTCGTGAGACCTACATAACCTATAGTTTTGATACCAACTTGTCACGACCTAAAATCCCACCATAAGGCCATGAGGGCGCCTAGAAGTACTTGTTAAGAAAGCAACCTCACAATCCACAAAATAAAGTTCATTTCCTTTAATTAATAGAGTTATTTCATAAATGAAGACATAAATAGTTCCCAAAATAGTAACAATGTCTTATAGTCATAACGCGTCCTAAACACGGCCTACAAAGTGCAACCCCAAGACTAGGTGGCACAAGTTCACGAGCAACTACAGAAATAGAATAAGTCTGTAAACATAACAAAGTTGACTGAAATACAAATAGACAGTAGATATTAAAGGACAGGGACTCGAGAAATGCGAAATGAATCTATGGAGTGATGCTCACCCTGAGTCTCCGTAATATCGCCTAAGCTCAACGGGAGGCTCCTCTAGTACTAACCTGAGGATCTGCACACAGATGTGCAGAAGCGTATTATGAGACTATGGGTACACGACCTCCGACTCAGGATTTGAAGAACTAAGATTGAAATTTTGAGTAAACGACCTCTGACTCAGGATTTGAAGGTTCCTGCAGGTTTGTATGATGATTTCAGATTTGGGCGTATGTCCGGATCGGGTTTTGGATAACCCGGGAGCATTTCGGCGAATATTATCGAAGTTAGCATTTTAGAAGAATTTCATAGATTTGGGCTTGAAGTGAATTTCAGTGTTGTTGATGTCCGTTTGGGACTCTGAGTCTGGGAATACCTTCGTGTGGTGATTCTGGAGTTGGGAGCGCGATCGGAAGTGAATTTGGATGTCCGTAGGTCATTTTGAAGTCATTTGGCTAAAGATAGAAATTTGAAGGATTTTGAGAATTCCGACCGGAAGTGGAAGTTTTGATATTGAGGTCGGAATCCGATTTTGGAATTTGGATCAGGTCCGTAATGTTGAATATGACTTGTGCGCAAAATTTGGGGTCAATCGGGCGTGATTTGATAGATTTCGGTGTCGGATGTAGAAGTTGGAAAATTCTACGTTCATAAAGTTGGGATTTGAGTGCGATTCATGGTTTTGATGTTGGTTGATGTGATTTGAGGCCTCGAGCAAGTCCGCATTATGTTTTGGAATAGGTTGGTATGATTGGACGGGGTCCCGGGGGCTTCGGGTGGATTTCGGGTGGTTAACGGATCAAGTTGAGAATATGAAGAAGGCTGGAATTGCTGTCATCTGGTGTGATCCGCACATGCAAGGATTTGGCCGCAGGTGAAATTTTGGGCTGGAGCCAAGGAGGCCGCAGGTGCGGAAGATTTGGGCACACTTGCGCTTAAGGGGGCCGCAGGTGCGGAAATCGGCCTAGGCAGAATGTATTAAAACAAGGATTTTTTCGTTCATTTTCTTCATTTCTTCTTGGGCTTAGGCAATTTTGGGAGGCTTCAAAGAGAGGATTCCTTCATGCAATGTCAAGGTAAGTAACTCCTTCATGCTTCTAAGTTATATACAAGATTATATGCATGGATTATGCATGGAAATTGGGAGGAATTTGGGAAAATTATTGAAGAAACCTAGAAAATGTAAATTTGGAATTTAGCCACGAATTGAGCATGAATATTTGAGTAAATGGTATACTTGAGCTAGTAAGGCTATGGGTAGAATATATCTTCGAGAAATTTCGCATTCCGGGGACACGTGGGCTCGAGGGCATTTTGGTCATTTCACTAAGCGGGGTTGGTAAATTATATAATTCTGAATTGTTGCAAAAATTAGAGTATATTTTCATTGGTTTGCGTTATGTGGTAGTTTCGGAGCGTTGTGCATCCGTTGGAGTCATCAGAAGGGCTTGGAGGCCAGTTATGGAATCTCGGAGCGAGGTAAGTCTCCTTTCTAACTTTGTGGGGGGGGGGGGGAATTGTCCCCCTAGGTGAATTAATTAAGTATATGATATTATCTTCGGGGGCTACGTACGCACGAAGTCACGGGAGTCCGTGCGTAGCTGCTACTATGCCATGTCCAGGTAATCTAGGACCCATTAGCATGCCTTATGTGTTGTACCTGTAGTCCTGCCTGTAATATTCAACTGCTAATATAATCGAAATTGTAATTGAATAACTTAAGAAGATTAGAGTTTATTATTTTAATCATCTAAAAGAGAATTGATTCATGTGTGGATAATTGTACACCTAGTAGGATTATATTATGGAATATCATTAAACTTGGAAAATGAGTTTCAAAACAAAAATTTAAAAACTATTTTTCATGTTCCTTTAAGAAGGATTTTGACCACTTTCCTGAGAAAAAATGCTTTCTTGATAAAATACGGATTTATTATGTGGATATGTGTAACTTTGGGTGCCTGAGTCGCATGTATGATTCGCGAGCAGGATGACCCTGTATTTGTGTGTATTCATATGAGCACCTGAGTTGCAGGTATGATTCGCGAGCAAGCTAGCCTTATTATTTTTTACCGCGCCGCATGATCGATTCGCGAGCGGGGCAGATAGATGCATCTTTGATTCGAGTCGTTCGACCCTTCGGCAATGCACAATTTATTATTGTTGGTCCGTGCCGTTCGACCCTCGGCATTGCTTGCGCATGATATTTACTTTGTAGTTGCTATGATTTTTGCCTGATTACTGGCCTGGAATTTTAAGTTGTCAATTGAAATGACAGAGATTTAAAGTTATTAAAAATATTTTGGAAGAAGTTGTTCCTTCCCGTTGAATTATTGTTATTTGATTAAATCACCTATGTTGATTAATTGTTATTAATATGACTAAGATATAAAGTGTTAAACGTGAACGGAGTTGAAAATACTTATTCCTGATTTTTAATAAATTGCCTATGATAATCATGCTTAGTGTCATACTTAATTATTCTAAATTGACCTTTGGTAAGTGTCTAATTTAACCTCTCGTCACTACCTCTCTGAGGTTAGACGCGCGACTTACTGAGTACATGTTATTTTTGTACTCATGCTACACTTGATGTGCATTTTATTGCACAGGTACTTTCATAGCAAATGTGGAGGATTCGGAGACTTAGGCGAGCTGCATCATCCGGAGGCGATCCGCAGCTGACAGAGTCTCCCTCGTACTGTATTTATTTTTCATTTAAAATTTTCTTGTCCAATTTTTATTTCGAACAGGCTTGTAATGATTGTATAAATTCTTAGAAATTGCTCATGTACTTGTGACACCAGGTTCTGGGGTATGTTGGGGTTTGTTGNTCACTACCTCTCTGAGGTTAGGCGGGCGACTTACTGAGTACACGTTATTTTTGTACTCATGCTACACTTGCTGTGCATTTTATTGCATAGGTACTTTCATAGAAATGTGGAGGATTCGGAGACTTAGGCGAGCTGCATCATCCGGAGGCGATCCGCAGCTGACAGAGTCTCCCTCGTACTGTATTTATTTTTCATTTAAAATTTTCTTGTCCAATTTTTATTTCGAACAGGCTTGTAATGATTGTATAAATTCTTAGAAATTGCTCATGTACTTGTGACACCAGGTTCTGGGGTATGTTGGGGTTTGTTGGGATATATCTGCTTAAGTGTAATATTTAAACCATTGTTTCACTTAACAGATTTTTTTATTTTGTTTGGTTAATATGTAATAAAGTGAAAGGAAATGTTCTCATAAATGTTAAAACTAGAAAGTTATTTCAATTAATTAATGATTGGCTAGCCTGACAATGATGTCCAGCGCCATCACGGCCGTATTGATTTTGGGTCGTGATAACATGGTATCAGAGCGCTAGGTTCCCGTAGGTCACACGAGTCATGAGGAAGTCTAGTAGAGGCNTAGGTCTCACGAGTCATGAGCAAGTCTAGTAGAGTCTTGCGGATCGGTACGGAGACGTCTGTACTTATCTTCGAGAGGCTACAGGGCTGTTAGGGGTACTTCCCTTCTTGATTCCTCATCGTGTGATTCGATTCCCTTGAGGCTTATGCCTAAGTTTATTCTTACTGAATCTTACGCGTCGCGAAGCGCTTGCTATGAATTAGGAATTTGAGGAATTGAAATGGTGCTACGGATGTAATTCGAGATGTTTCTATGTGTAGTTGGTGGGGGGATGTTGTTATGGCCCTGCAGAAGGATAATATGTTGTTTCAACTCAGTAGCTTTGTTTCTGGGAGCCTTAAGGCTATTCTCAGGTAGTGATGATGCTTGCGATTGGTTATCGTGTGATGTCGATATGATGATAGAATGCTTGCCCGTATGTTGGGGATGATGAATGGTTTGAAGGGAGGTCTTCTCAGAGTGTGATTTCGAGATTTCGGTATTCTAGTGCCGGCAGAGGAAAGGCATTTGGGATATGAATGGTCCGGTTGGGGTTGATAAAGTAGTAAGACTTGGTGTCTTCAAGTGAGATGAGATATGCACCTGTGATGTGTAGTCGTCATCATTGATCCAATGGAATGTGTTAAGTTTGGCGGTGCTATGGTTTCCTCGATTGCGTGGGGTAAGAGTATTGAGAAGAAGTATTGAGGAATGCGGTTGGCAGAGATCATGAGGTGCGGTGGTTCAGTACCGGATAAGTGTTGATAATGAAGGCAGCTAGAGAAAGATGATCTCCGGAAAGCTTGAAGTCGTGGTGATTTGCTGGTTTAAGAGCTACAGAGAATGATCCAGAAGTGATACTAGGCGGTGGTTCCATTTCTAGGAGGCCAGGTGTAAGAAGCAAAGTGGGGGAGCGGCAGCATAGCTTGGAATTTGAAGATATTGTCACACATCTAATGGATGTCCATGAGGAGTGGACGGACTAGTAAAGTTGGTAAATGAAGCAGGGCGTAGGACGGGGTATTGAAGTCGCAAGGAGCGTGCATTTCAGCGTCGTTGAAGGTGTCCGCGGGTGATTTCCACAGGTGGATTATCTTCTGTGAATAGGTTAGCGATGTCGAGGTTGGAAAGTCTCGGTGAGGGGTTCTAGTGGCTATTCGGTAGGAGGCAGAATGTGCGAAGATACTAGAGAGTTTGAGTATTTAGAGAGTGCTGGCAAGAGAATTTGGAGGAATTGGACGGATTGGTGGAGCAAGATCGTGTTATCAAAGGGGAAAGGATCTCGGCAGGGTCTAGAGTGATGCAAGGAGTAGCTTCGGGATAAGTGGGGGAGTCCCACCATGTGCAATTTGGTTGTAGGGTTGTCTTCTCATAGGGCCGCGAATCGTCAGCGTGTTGGCAAGTTATTTTAGCTAAGGGAAAGGAGTAAAATGGTGATTGTGCTTGGAATTTGAGGAATGTGTGAAAGAGTCGGCCCTGTCGGATTAGGGCTAGGCTTTGGAAGATTCAGAATTTATGCTTAAGGCATGGGCGAGTTGTAAGGATAGTGACTCGGTCGCGTGGTTCCTTGAAAGAGGTGTTCATGTGCTAGAAGAGCCTTGGAGTTGATTGCATTCGGGGCCAGTCAGAGTGGGTGACTCTCAATAGCGGCCCTAGTGAGTTCAAAAGTCAAGAATGCGGCGTTTAAGGGTTTCAGCAGCAGTATGATCGAGAATCGAGCTTTTGTAGAGTAATTTCTAAGATAAAGGAAGATGGTTGGAATACTCTATGATATGTTTCAACATGAAAGATAGTATTGTAGGAGTGAGAGAAATGAACTCCGGATTGTAGAAAGATTATCAGGAGGGTATAAGATGGGTTGCGGGATTTAGGTAGCATAGTGTCGTGAATCAAGGTCACTCGGGATGAGTGACGGTTGAGTTTGCTATGAGTTGAAGGAAGTTGCTATTATTCCTGAGCCAATTGAAGATGATTAAAAGAAGATAGATTGATTAGCCATGGTTGAAATGGCACATTTACGATAGTGATCAGTTCCTTTGATGTGATTAAGTTATGCATGTGGTTTGTGCCGGTGTGTGCGGAGCTTGTCGGTCCTCGTAACGGATTTCATGTGGGAGCATTTGAATGTTATGGACTGTCAGGTGTAGGCGGATCTCGAAAGGGTTATGGTGGTATAGACTACCACTTAAGGACTTGCATGATTGGGTGATTGTTGGAATTCACTCGTAGGTTGGGATGGTACTCTTGAATTAAGTTAAGTAAAAGGTTTCTATATGATGAAGTGTTCACCCTATTGGTGGTTCAGAAGTTATGATGGAATTTTTGAACTACCTCATATTGGCATGTTAGGTGCGGGAAGCAGTACGTAACTGGGAGTAAGAATCGAGATTGCGGTTCGGTCTTAATAAGGATGTCATGAGCTCGAAAGATCAAGAAAAAGTGAGTTGAAAGTTCAGAGTAAGCTGGTGTTATCTTCAGTGTTGCCTGAGATTGAGATTCGGTGGAAGAGGCTTTGTACCTTGGTTATGAGTTCTTCAGTTGTCTTACAATGTAGTATGGCCAGTGGTGGATGTGCAGACTTGCTACCTTGTGTGGAAGGTCGTGGAAGCGTGACCGTGAAAAGATTGTATAAAGTGTGACAAGTAGTCACTTGATGGATTGAAGGTTTGGACTGAGTGTAAAGAAGTGCAATGTTGTGTATCTGAGAAGTTATGCCTGAAAGGCGTTCAGTTCATTTTGTGGGTTGTGGGGTGTTTGTCCTGGCTATGATGGTTGTTCTTGCATATTATGAAAGAAAGTGGGTTAATGTGGACCCAGGTAAAGCTATTAGCATAGTTTGGTACGAGCAAGGTAGGCTCGATGTTTGTGGATGGATTTAAATATGATTATGGGCTCCGTATGAGCCAGACATGTTCATTTCAGTGGAGCTCTTTTCATGGAAACGTATTAGAACAGCGGATGTTGTTCCTTCTTCGTTGAATTCATATGTTATTATGATTTTGTCGTGTGAGTTGTGAAACAACTTGATAATTCCTTATATGTTGAGGTCCCGTGTAATGATGATGTTATGTGAGCGGGATGGATCTTGAGATCCAGAGTATATATATATATATATATCGCACCTTAGTTGTGGTTGAATTTTGTAAGCATATGGCTTTATCAGTCTCCCCAGGATGGCATTATGCACTTAGCGTGCTTGTGATCGATATTCAATAATTTGTAACAGTGAGAAAATTAGCTCCGTATATATATCTTCTTATGTAAATTTTATGTGTGGATCGGGTGGCACGTCGCCACGGGTATGTTATTCGGACTGGGTTTCACGCCGCAACAGTGTGATGTGGAGTAAGGTTCATATATATTTATTTTTCTTATGTTTTGCTTCCTATTAACTAAGAAAAGTTCATATTAGTTGCGTGAGTTGAATAGTCCCTTCCTGAGTCATTTCTTATTTATCATGTTCGAGTTATGGCCTATTGGCGCAATGTGGTATCATGTGAGGGTGTGGTCATGATTGGGGTGATTTGTTGTCTGGGCAGTTCATACTGGGTGAGACGAGATTTTCGGATCAGGGATCAGTGCGATAAGATTATGTGAAGTGTATATTAAAGAACAAATACCATTATTCAGGTTCATAATGAAGTTATGATTCTAGTCAAGTTGAGGTATTCAAGGATTTGTTAACTCTGCAGTGGGTATGAATTTCTGCACATTTCCTCCATTGTGGTGGTATCGTCGGCATTATGGCAGGATGTCTGTATATTTGTTATGAGGTGCATCAGGAGCACCAGATTCGTGAAATTTTGGTTGTTAAGGTTCAGGGAGTATTATCGTGGTCAGATGATGTGTTATGCGGTGCATGGAGCTAATTCAGAAAAGGTATGCAGTCATGTTCTGGTATGTTGTGTGGTAGTCGACAGTGTTTATATATTGGAACTAGGCCTAGCAGAGAAAATTTCGAGTGTTGGAACTAGGTTCTGAGCTTATTATCTGGATAAAAGAAGAATCTTCAGATATGATCAAGCTAATGTACTCAACTGGGTTGTGGTAACACGGGCAGGTGCTCGAAATGTTAAACAGTGATTTCAGGTAACTCCAGAGCAGTTCTTAACACGTTCGAGGACGAACGTCGGTTTAAGTGGGGGAGAATGTAATGACCCGACCGGTCGTTTTGAGCTCTAGCGCGTCGTTCAGCAGTTTGAGGCCGTGAGAAGCTTCGTTTCAGGTGTTATGACTTGTAGATGTGGTCCGAATTGAATTTTGGGAAGTTTAGAGTTGATTTGGAAAGAAAATTCTCATTTCAGAAGCGTTAAGTTGGAGAAATGGACTAAGATTGAAATTTTGAGTAAACGACCTCCGAATCAGAATTTGAAGGTTTCTGCATGTTTGTATGATGATTTCGGACTTGGGTGTATGTCCGGATCGAGTTTTGGATAACCCGTGAGCGTTTCAGCAAATATTATGGAAGTTAGCCTTTTAGAAGAATTTCATAAATTTGGGCTAGAAGTGATTTCAGTGTTGTTAATGTCTGTTTGGGACTCCGAGTCTGCGAATAGCTTTGTGTGGTGATTCTAGATTTGGGAGCGCGATCGGAAGTGAATTTGGATGTTCGTAGGTCATTTTGAAGTCATTTGGCTGAAGATAGAATTTTTAAGGTTTTTGGGAAATCCGACCAGAAGTGGAAGTTTTGACATCAAGGTCAGAATGTGATTCCGGAAGTTGGAGCAGGTCTGTAATGTTGAATATGACTTGAGCGCAAAATTTGAGGTCAATCGGGCGTGATTTGATAGGTTTCGGCGTCGAATGTAGAAATTGGAAAATTCTAAGTTCATAAAGTTGGGATTTGAGTGCGATTCGTGGTTTAGATGTTGTTTGATGTGATTTGGGGCCTCGAGCAAGTTCGCATTATGTTTTCGAACAGGTTTGTATGATTGGACGGGGTCCCGGGAGCCTCGGGCGGATTCCAGGTGGTTAACGGATCAAGTTAAGAGTTTGAAGAAGGCTGGACTTGCTGCCATCTAGTGTGATCCGCACCTGCGAGGATTTGGCTGCAGGTGCGGCTAAGGGCACCGCAGATGCGATTTTGGGCTGGAGCCAAGGAGGCCGCAGGTACAGAATATTTGGGCGCACCTGCGGAAGCGCAGGTGCGAAAAGGGGGCCACAGGTGCGGAAATCAGCCTGGGCAAAATGTTTTAAAACAAGGATTTTTTGGTTCATTTTCTTCATTTCTTCTTGGGCTTAGGCGATTTTGGAAGGCTTCAAAGAGAGGATTCCTTCATGCAATGTCAAGGTAAGTAACTGATTCATGCTTCTAAGTTAAATACAAGATTATATGCATGGATTAGTCATGGAAATTGGGAGGAATTTGGGGAAATTATTGAAGAAACCTAGAAAATGTAAATTTGGAATTTAGCCACGAATTGAGCATGAATATTTGAGTAAATGGTATACTTGAGCTAGTAAGGCTATGGGTAGAAAATATCTTCGAGAAATTTCAGATTCCGGGCACGTGGGCCGAGGGCTTTTTGGTCATTTCACTAAGCGGGATTGGAGAATTATATAATTTGGAATTGTTGCAAATATTAGAGTATATTTTCATTGCTTTGCCGTTCTGTTGTAATTTCGGAGCATTGTGCATCCGTTGGAGTCATCGGAAGGGCTTGGAGGCCGGTTATGGAATCTCGGAGTGAGGTAAGTCTACTTTCTAACTTTGTGGGGGGGAGGAGGGGAATTGTCCCCCTAGGTGAATTAATTAAGTATATGCTATTATCTTCGGGGGCTACGTACGCACGAGGTGATGGGAGTCCGTGTGTAGTTGCTATTGTGACATGTCGGGGTAGTCTAGGACCCACTAGCATGCCTTATGTGTTGTACCTGTAATCCTTTCTGTAATATTAAACAGCTAATATAATCGAAATCGTAATTGAATATCTGAAGAAGACTAGAGTTTATTATTTTAATCATCTAACAAGAGAATCGATTCCTCTGTGGATAATTGTACACCTAGTAGGGTTATATTATGGAATATCATTAAACTTGGCAAATGAGTTTCAAAACAAAAATTTAAAAACTATATTTCATGTTCCTTTAAGAAGGATTTTTACTAATTTCCTGAAAAAAATTGCTTTCTTGATAAAATACGGATTTATTATGTGGATATGTGTAACTTTGGGTGCCTGAGTCGCATGTATGATTCGCAATCAGGATGACCATGTATTTGTGTGTATTCATATGAGCACCTGAGTCACAGGTATGATTCGCGAGCAGGCTAGCCTTATTATTTTTAACCGCAGCGCATGATCGATTCGCGAGCGGGGCAGATAGATGCATCTATGGTTCGAGTCGTTCGACCCTTCAGCGGTGCACAGTTTATTATTGTTGGTCAGCACCGTTCGACCCTCGGCATTGCTTGCGCATGATATTTACTGCGTAGTTGCTATGGTTTTTGCCTGATTACTGGCCTAGGATTTTAAGTTGTCAATTGAAATGATAGAGATTTAAAGTTATTAAAAAGATTTTGGAAGAAGTTGTTCCCTCCTGTCGAATTATTGTTATTTGATTAAATCACCCATGTTGATTAATTGTTATTAATATGACGAAGATATAAAGTGTTAAACTAGAACGGAGTTGAAAATACTTATTCCTGATTCTTAATAAATTGCCTATGATAATCATTTTTAGTGTCATACTTAAATATTCTAAATTGACCTTTAGTAAGTGTCTAATTTGACCTCTCGTCACTACCTCTCTGAGGTTAGGCGGGCGACTTACTGAGTACACGTTGTTTTTGTATTCATGCTACACTTGCTGTGTATTTTATTGCACAGGTACTTTCATAGCAAATATGGAGGATTCGGAGACCTAGGCGAGCTGCATCATCCAGAGGCGATCCGCAGCTGACAAAGTCTCCCTCGTACTGTATTTATTTTTCATTTAAAATTTTCTTGTCCAATTTGTATTTCGGACAGGCTTGTAATGATTGTATAAATTCTTAGAAATTGCTCATGTACTTGTGACACCAGGTTCGGGGGTATGTTGGGATGTGTTGGGATATATCTGCTTAAGTGTAATATTTAAACCTTTGTTTCACTTAACAGATTTTTTTTATTTTGTTTGGTTAATATGTAATAAAGTGAAAGAAAATATTTTCATAAATGTTAAAATCGGAAAGTCATTTCAATTAATTAATGATTGGCTTGCCTGACAATGATGTCCGGCGCTATCACGACCGTATGGATTTTGGGGCGTGACATAGGCAATCCAATAATTAACAATAAAAAATGAAAAGAGACAAACAGTTACCAACATAAATATTGAATAAAGAAAAACTCGTAAATACATAATAAGTTTAAAACAACGTTGACTAATAAACCTCCCAAGATTAGGTGTGACATAGCACATGAGCTACTAAGAATACTACATGCAATATCTATAATGAGTACAATATTGTTTAGCATAATAAATAGTAATGGGAAAAATGTAAAGAAGGCTTTAGCGCTTACTAACGAGTGTCTAGCTCTACCTCGAGTCGTCTATCTGGTAACAGCTAAGCACCTTTCAGGAATTTTCTAATACCAATATTTGAATCTGCACTAGAAGTGCAAAAGTGTAGTATGAGTACAACCGACTCAATGTACTCAATAAGTATCGAGCCTAACCTCGGCGAGGTATTGCCGAGACTATGACAACACACTTACCATAGAAATCTATACAGTTATTAAGCAACAGAGATAGCAGTAGAGATAACAATGATAATAACAGGAATAAAAGGTAAAAAATAGTAAAAGAATTCAATAACAAAAGTGACAACCATGTATCTCGAATAATAAAACCAAAACCTTTTTCGGCAGCTCAACTCAATGGGGAAGAAACAATATCCATAATCAACACAGTAAAATCCCACAAAGAAAGACTATATCACAAACTACTCCAAGATGTATAACACATACATTGTTGTGCACAACCTGATCCAACACACAAAATATTACTATTGTGGCAACTCGATCTTATGGTCATACTATTGTTACGGTGAGCAACCCAGTTCTTATCATAATATTATTGCAGAGGCAACCCAATCCAACGTATCAATTTATATCGATCATCCAATAACATAACCAACATAGCGAGGTTCATAATAAAATATCGAGGAGAATATACAAATCTAATTCATCAAGGAAGAGATGAATACTAAAAAGGAATAATAGGAAATCCAATTATCCAAAATCTAGTCTCACACATATATCTCGACAAGGACTCAAGCAAGATCAATAACACCCAAACGGTCAAGTAGCCACGCAATACAATATAGTATAGAAGAACAAGGCATGGAACGAGTAAAGACATGTGACAAGTAAAGCATGTAACAAGTAAAAGCGTGAAACAAGTAAAAGCGTGAAACAAGAAAAGGCATGTAATGAGTAAAGAAAAAAATAAGTAGAGACGTGTAAGAAGTAAAGACAGGTAGTAAGTAAAGGCATGTAGCAGGAAAAAACATGTGTCAAGTAAAGGCATATATCTAGTAAAAGCAGGAAATAAGTAAAAGCATGAAATAATTAAAGGCTTGGATAAACTAGTTCTACCTGCATACTTTAACCCATGACAACGCATATACACTCCTCACCTTAAATATATGTCATCCCCAAGACATAGAACACGTAGAAGATAGTCCAATCATATCCTAATTCCCTCATCAATTTGAACTATGAAGCATACCTCTTTCTGGAACCAAATCAATAATCCAACACATCTTTGCCTTTAGCACAAGCCTCCAAAAAAGTTAAATCTAGTCAAATAACGCTCAAACAAGTTAAAACAACATTTAGAAACTATCCTACTATCAAAAAGGTTAGTCATTTAATATATTTGAAAAGGTCAATCGAAAGTCAATCCGAGTCCACTTGATTGAAATCCAAATTGTCATGACCCAAAATACACTATAGGTCGTGATAGCGTCCAACGTTGCCGTTAGGCAAGCCAATGGTGAACTATCAACTTAATTATTCATTTTATTATTTTTGAAAATCATGAATCTTATTAGATAGAGATATCAATGCATTAAAATAATAGGCACGCACAATTTAAATGAATTATAAAGTAAAAGTGTTTCAATGTAAAGCAACTGCACACAAACTCTAGAACACCCCAAAACCCAGTATCACAAGTGCATGAGAATCAACTAGGAAGTACAATAACAATGCATCATTGTCACACCTCCTTTTTCACCCTGCAGCGTAATAAAGGGTAATAAGGGAGTTTTTCCAATTAAAGTGATATTATTCAGATTTTGGGATTTATTTTAGATTTCAGAGTCGCCACCCGGATTTTTGACGATGCTCCGGGACACCGTTTTATTTTAAAATCCCAAACCGAGGAAATTTTGACTCTGTTTTAATTTGTCTGTGAGCAGAAATCTTAGTAAGGAATTCTGTTAACCCGGGAGAAGGTGTTAGGCATTCCCGAGTTCTGTGGTTCTAGCACGGTCGCTTAACTATTAATATTTGGCCTAATTATCTCACTATTTACATATTTTAAACCTATTGTGCTTTTTAGCCTTTTTCACTTTTAGCCGCTTTTAATATTTATGGATTTATATTGAAACAAGTCACGATGGCGTGCACTTGTTTGTTTTTGGACATATTATAACTGCGCCACTTGAAATGCACCCGCAATAATAATATGTAATTTTTATTATAATTTGAAGTTGAAGACTATGGTCATGACGGTTTTATAGTGCCTATTTGAGGCGATGTTTGATTATTCTTTATGTTTTCTATTTGAAGGAGCATTTTGGTTTTTTAAGATCAATTAGGACGTTTATGGATTTATCTTGGACAAGTTACGATAGCGTACATAGGTCATCCATTATCTTATGGACGAAGATCATTACCGCCGAGAAGAAGCTGGTCCGATTCATATCTTCACATTCCTGGCATTTGGTGACAATGTAATCGGCTATATCTCGAACCCTTTGCCTGATGACACCTTTTTCCTGAAGTAGATGCCCCATCTGCTGGGATTTTGCCTCTAAAACCTGGGCGTTTTTGTGACTCTACTCTTACCATTGTTGCAATTCGTCTTCCAGCTGAGCTATCATGGCGTAGCACTGTTCCCGTTCTGCTTTAAATCTTTTGACTTGCTTGGCCGTTTCATTTTCAAAGATGGCCATCCTTACTTTGAAACCCACAACTTCTTGGTCACGCTTTCTTCTCATTTTTTGCACGAATTCTGCTCTTTCTTCTGCATTTTTTGCCAATTTTGCACGCACGTGGGTCAAATCCTCTTTGGCTCTGTCTAGGTCATCACCATAGCTACACAACTTTTGCCTGAGGCTGGTGATGAGTCTTTCGTCGGCTTTGCTTCTCTCAGGGTTTTCAATGGCTATCCTCATTTCCTGGATCTGAACCCGGAGGGCCTCATTTTCTTTGTTCAACCGGTTTCTTTCCCCTTCGGCTGCATCAGTTTGTAAAGTGTTTTCAAATTTGAGCTCCCTTATCTGGGCCTCCTGTTTACTTATGGTAGCCCGGTAGTTGTTTTCCTTCTCTAACAAAACCCAGTGTTCTTGCGCCTGCTCAGTAAAATGTTGTACGTGAGGTATTTTCGCAGGTTTCTCTGGTTCTTGGTGCTCTCTTCCTCTTATACCATACAAAGAAGTGTAGGCAGGCTCCACTTCCCCCTTGGATAAATTTCTCACCCGAGTCTAAGGTTCTAAAAATCTGCACTCGTTCTAGATTTGACGGACCCTGCCTTCAGTAAATGCAGCTCTCGGGCATAACTCAATGGATTATTGGCTTAAATCCTCTTCATGTGGAACAACTTGTTGTCTTCCCAACTACCGTAAGACCCGGAGCGGGGCATATGGCTGAATGCTTTGCAGATAGCAAACCTCAGTAGACATGTTGATAACCTCGCCGACAGGGAGCCACCTGAATGTCCACTCGATTCGGTCGGCAACCAATGAACTCAAGTATGAGTGCCAGGCCTCTGTGCCCTTAGGAAATTTGTGTCTCTCCACCCGAGTACCATGTTCTTCGATGTAATTCAAACCGGTTAAGCCGTAGTTCATGTAGCCTGGGCAGTGACAGAGGTGCTCGATCAACCAAATTTGCAGGAGTAGATTGCACCCTTCAATACTTTGGGTAGGAAGTTTTTAAGGCTATGTTTGCAAATTGGGTTGAAATTTAAGAACAAACCACAGGCGGCTACTTTTGCAAAAATAGCCTTGCGGGTAATCTGGCTATTTATGCAAGAATGGCGTCACCTAATTTATTTAGGACTATATCTTTTGATTTTGAAAAATAAAGTTGGACCCGATGAGGGTTTCCTACGTATCCCACACCGGTGAGAACCAAACAATGCGTACTTCAGAAAACATCTTGATTGGTTAGGAATATACACCTACTCACTTTGTTTTGGAATATTATTTTCCTTCTTCATTTTTCAGAAAATTTTGGCAGAGGTTCGGGATATTTCAAATACGGGGATTTTCAAAACAAGGTGAATTTTCTACTCTACCTCACTCTTGGTTTTTCTGTTCGTTTTTCCATTATTATATATATATATATATATATATATATATATATATATATATATATATATATATATATATATATATATATATATATATATATATATATATATATTTTAGCCGATCAACACACAAGCCGAAACAAATAAATGCACACATAGCAGGTAAGATGCATCAGGATAGTCTTTTATTTCGGGTACATCTGTCCTAGACGGACCCAACCCCTGTGTTGAGTCCCCTAAGTCAAATGCACGTGATGCACATAACCGTTCCTACTAGGGATCCGGCATGAGGTTTTTTTATTCTAGGTTTGAATTCTGGGGTTTTGTTCTAGACCAGGCTTACCCGAGCGGACAGCTCGAGCCGAGGTTAGGGCACCGTACCGGGAATACAGAAGCTTCACCGGCTTTGCAACTTGTCCGTACCTCGTTCTAAAATTTGGATATGACTTTAACAGAAAAAAAGTCACAAGAAGTGCACACTTCCCAGATGATTTAGAAGACTCAGAGAGAATAAAGGTTTCGACACAGTTTATATGCAATTCAGATAAATATCAAAGCGGTAAATATGGCAATTAGCACGTCAGGTTTAAACACGTAAAATCAGATAAGGAAAGCCAAAACATAACAGTTACTCTAAGCTCGAATTCTGAACCCTAAATCAGAAGTTTTGGGTTCTAATCCCCAGCAGAGTCGCTAGAGCTGTAACACCTCCTTTTTCACCCCGCAGCGTAATAAAGGGTAATAAGGGAGTTTTTCCAATTAAAGTGACATTATTCGGATTTTGGGATTTATTTTAGTTTTCAGAGTCGCCACCTGGATTTTTGACGATGCTCCGGGACACCTTTTTATTTTAAAATCCCAAACCGAGGAAATTTTGACTCTGTTTTAATTTGTCTGCGACCATAAATCCGAGTAAGGATTTTTGTTAACCCGGGAGAAGGTGTTAGGCATTCCCGAGTTCCGCGGTTCTAGCACGGTCGCTTAACTATTAATATTTGGCCTAATTATTTAATTATATACATATTTTAAACCTATTGTGCTTTTTAGCCTTTTTCACTTTTAGCCGCTTTTAATATTTATGGATTTATCTTAAAACAAGTCACGATTGCATGCACTTGTTTGTTTTTGGACATATTATAACTGCGCCACATAAATGCACCCGCAATTACAATATGTAATTTTTATTATAATTTGAAGTTGAAGACTATGGTCATGACGGTTTTATAGTGCCTATTTGAGGCGATGTTTGATTATTCTTTATGTTTTCTATTTGAATGAGCATTTTGGTTTTTTAAGATCAATTAGGTCATTTATGGATTTATCTTGGACAAGTTATGATGGAGTACACTTGTTGTTTTTGAACACATGGAAATCACGTCACATTAAATGCACCCGTGGTTGCTATATGCATTTTATTAGTTGTTTGGAGTGAGGGTCGGGGGCATGAATTGCCACTCCCGAGTGTATTTTATGGTAATTTGAGATAATATTTGATTCTTTTCCAAATTTCAACCTAAAGATGTATTTGTCAACCTAAAGGATATGCGAAAGATTGTTTAAGCTTAAATTCTAAAGGACACAAATCTTGGGCTATGGCCATATTTAGCCCAAGTTATCATTTAACTCTTTTGGCCAATCCTAATTGTGGCTAATTTATAGGGAGGTCACAAGTTCAGGAAATCCAACTAAATCTTAATAATCTTTACTTTCCAGTTTGATGAATAAATAGGAAATATGGTAATCAAAAATACAGGTTCATTCATACATACACTTATGAGCATAACACAACGGATTTTCTGGATTTCCATTTTTTGGCAGCCTAAACATAAATCTAAAATACTCATTAATTCTGAAATGGATTGGCAAGGCAAAATCATGCTAGCAAAAGATTGAACCACGGGCAGTCTTATTAATTTTTTGAGACAATGATTCTTATCAATTTAAAACAAACTGATCTCATGTTTCTAAAAGCATAAAATTCATATGTATGGATACATTGATTTTCACAGATTTATGAGACACAAGATAATCTACTGATTCTATTCATGTTAAAACTCTACTGAATTTGAAATAACCATTTTTCCTAAAATCCAAACGGGGTGTTTATACAGATTTTACAAACGTTCTTTTGTCTAATATCATTTGCAGAACAGACAAAATTGTAAACTCAAAATTCCAGGGACATGAATAAAATTGAAATTAAGCGTACAGTTCAGTCTTAAATTACATTACAATGAAAGCTAAAGAAGTACAGGGGGATTATAACTTGACTGCCGCTATAGACTTTCCAGAATGAAAGAAACTAAAAATAAGATTCGAATTAATTTGCTGACTCGAAACTCCCTTGAGGCCTAACATTTGAGCCTTCTCTTTGTAATCTGTAGAACACCCCAAATATAATTTAGGTGTTGTGCAACTACCAAAACCAAACTGACCATGAAGAGGCCAGTTTTAATCCTGATATTGCGTGTGTTTAAACCATACTATCTGGAATAATTATTTATGCGCTTTCTCAGTGAATATGATCATAAAAGGATCGACTCAACTCTGGAATGTCATTTTCATACTTTGGACCTTCAGTCCATATTAATTCCTTAAATTGGTTATTTAGGCATTTTAAGAGGATAAATCTGATCATAATAAAGGATTCAGATTCTTTCCTCTAAGGAGCCTTTGATTATCCACTTTATATCTATAAAGGGTGATTTTCAGCACCCTAGGCTACTGTTTATGCACTACCTAGGAGGTGAATTTGACTATTAAAAAGTTAGATTCATCTACCCAAGTGCAAATACTAACATAATTCTAAACTCTAGAGGAACTTTGCTTATCTAGGTATTTTTTAGAGGATGAATCTGACCATCCAAGGGTTCAGATTCTGACTCTAATGCCCTTAACAACTACATACTTTATACCCCTTTTGAAGGGTAAACTTCAGCCAACATACTAACATTTGTGCACTCATTATGGGGTGAGTTTGATTATTAAGGAATCAAACTCGTCTACCCTAGTGCGAATTACTCTAACATGCTAAACACATATGAAATTAACATCTAACTACCGAATACTAAATGTATTAACATAAACTTAGCAAATAACCAAGTTGATTCCAGGCGTTGCACACATACATTCAGATAATAGTAACCTTGCTTCAGTTTATATCAAGAGTGGAGGAGAAGAAGATTCAGATTCATAAAATCTTGAAGAAAACACAACATGAACTAACAATTTTAATACAAGTTCTGGATTCAATAACTCTATCTAAAGTTCAATGTTACATACTTTTAGAGAGAAAATAGAAAAAAGACTTGACCAAATGAAGGTCAAGTATGGGCCATAGTTAGCAAGAAAAAAAAGAGGATTCAGCAGCAGCAAAACAGAATACCAAGGAAAAGACCAAGCAACCCAGCAAGAATTAACCCAGAAATCTTGAGTATGAATGCTTCAAGAAAACTTCCAGAAATCAGAAACCAAAGAGAGAAGATAGAAGCTGAACTAGGCCATCTATTTGTGAGCTTGTTTTCAAAAGCAATCAGATTTCTTTTTGCTTCTCTACTAATACTTTTTTTTTAAAAATTTTCGTTTTCGAATGGACAATACTCTTATTTTTATGTGCTTTTAAAATGCTTTCAACAGCTCAGAGAGAGTAAAAAGTAAGGTCATGAATCTGTACAAAGAGGGTCTATTTATAGGAGGCTTAAGGATGGGATATGCCTTTGCATATTCTTCATCCAAAAGGCTGAAATAGTACATAAGGCAGCTGTCAACCTTATCTTTGGGACAACTGCCCCTATTCTAGAACGTTCCTCTTTGGAAAAATACCCTTTTAACCTTAAAATTTGATTTCCTAAGTCTACATTGCCTAATGTACCCCTTGGAGTCCCTGAATTTACCATTGAGTAATCAGGGTTACTCATTTGGGTTATTATTTAACTCTAGTTAACTAACACTAGTTAGGTTCACTAGTTAACTAGGGCTGATAAGTACTATTAACTTGATGCTAGTTTACTTGGCTTAATTAAGACTAATCTTGATTCTTTAAGCTTAGGTTAGTTGACTTGTGTTAATCAAGTTGACCTAGTTAATTATTTTAATTAGTACTTAGGACTTAAATTGATTGTTTTAAGATGTTAATAACCTAGGTTGATTCTATCAAACAAGTATCCTTTGAAAACATTTCCATTAGTTAAGTTGAATCTTGAAGTCAGGATTAAACCAAATTAACCCATGACCAAACACCAGTATAGGGTTAACTAACCTCTTAATTAATTAAGTAGTTAAATAACTAACTCAATTTCAAGAATAATCAATTATCCATGAGATAATTTATCACGAGGCAAACATACTTAACGAAACAACGATGAATTAGTAAGACCATATACTCCTGATTTTAATACTGACAATCAAATAAGAACAAGTATCCCATATTGGCAGCATGCATCAAAGAAGACAGTTATCTAAATGCAAACCTAGATTTTCATTTAACGAACCCTAATTGCTAATCATCAATCAAAACGGCTTGTCACAACATTTAACAACAAATAATCATGAAGTAATGAAGAGGAACAGAATCTACACCTAATGGTATCAAACAATTAAAGGCAGATTATAGAAAAGAAAGAGGCAACATACAACTACAATACATGGTTTCAAGTTTCATGGTTCTCTTAGTCACATAATCAATCAAGGACTGGAGCACAATAGCTAAACAAATAGCAACAAGCGAAGATAAAGAAAAAGGAAAAGAAGCTAACTAAACTGAAACAATCTAAAAACACTGATTAACATGAAATTTTGGTTTTAATAATATGTAAAATAGTAAGGAAGGAAGAAGAATACCCATTTAAAGGTTTTGGCCAGAAAAATAGGAGGTCACCGGACCTTGGCCGGACTCCGGAGGGTTTGAAAATGACTCCAACCCATATAAATAAATAGCCCTCGATGAGAGCTATCGGTTCATGTAGGTGAGAGCCGTTACACATCTTTGAATTGGCCGGATATGGACCTTTAGGTTTTTCAGTATTCTAGATCTAAATTTCGAAGATTTTGGTTGGTTTTTTGGGGAAACTAATAGTGGGAGAGGGTTAAGGGTGAGGAGAGGGTTGTAGGGTGAGGAGAAAGTTTGGGGTGGTTTGGAGGTGGTCCGCCGCCGAAAGTCGATTTCCGGGCGGCGGAATCCTAGGGAGGCTAGGTTTCGTTATACAGAAGAGAGAGACGGAAAGGATGGGGAGGCGGCTAGGGTTGGGGGGGTTAGGCTTTGATGGAATTAGGGTAGGGGGGGAGTTCCTGGCCGTCTGATCTATTTCGATCAACGGCCGAGGTTTGGTTGACTAAACTAAACGGGGTCATTTGGGATGGTGTATGGGGCAGGCCGGGTGGGGGGATTATTGGGCTGGGCAGGTGAGTAGTGTAGATATAGGCTCAGGCCTGGGTATTTCTTGGCCCCAGGTCCGATTTTAGGCCTAATTTGCCTATACTAATTTAATTAATTAACTTTTTATTAAATCAAACACTTAATAGAAAAGTGTAGTAATTAATTCTAACTTAATTTGTCCATTTATTAATTAATTTTAATATTCCTAATTAAATCCATAAAGAATGATTAATTTTAGCAATTAGTTATCAAAACTACATCACCTCAAATAATCATTATTCGTTTGTTATTCAATTCAATTAATCACAAATAATGAGTTTATAATTCCTTGATAATAATGGTGCACCTAATTATGCAATTTTGAATAATTTTAAAAAACGAACTATGAATATGCAAATCCAAAACAATTCACAATTAATCACTAAAAATTCAACGAAATCCATAAGATTAATTTACTTATCTAATTTTTTTTAGGAGTATTTAGTAGGTGAAATATTACATGCTCACAATCATCTGTCTGGAAAAAAAGTAGACAGGATAAAGTAAATAATTATGATGGAAACTCTGTGTGGTGCGAATCGTAGCATGGAATACAGCTCACCATAGAGTCCCTCAGCAGCTGTGCCTACACGCCCACGTGACCACCAAATGAACTTGTCAAGTCATGCACATTTAGTGCAGAAGTGCAACATGAGTACGTAAATCAACGCGTACTCAGTAAGTATCTAGCATATCCCCGAAGAGGTAGTGACGAGGGGTCGACATCGACACTTACTAGTGGTCCATCAAATCAAATATAATAAAGTAGGCAAGTATGAAACATTGCAGGTAACAATGAGTACATATATAGGCAAATACTACAATCTATAACTGAATAATAAGCACCAAGTCCTCAATTATCGGGTACCTCCTTAAATGGGATATGTAATGGTCAATACCAAATCAACAGTCACATCTTAAGTTAGGAAACACATAAGTACACGGACTCCTTATAAAATATTTGCATGATTCTGCTGAGGCGAGCAGCCAGATCCCATAAGAGTGTTGCCGAGACGAACAACCTGATCCGATAAGAATACTATACATGATACTGCCAAGGTGAACGGCTGGATCCCATAAGAGTGTGTTATAATATCCAGCCGAGGCGAACAGCCTGATCCCATAAGAGTGTGTTACAATATCCTACTGAGGCGAACGCCCGATCCCATAAGAGTATGATTCATAATCCTGCCGAGGCGAACGACCTGATCCCATAAGAGTGTATTACAATAATCATGTCGAGGCAAACGGCCCGATCCCATTAGAATAAGAAGATTTAACGGGTCCTTCACCCCACTCGCGAATATACGTGTGAGTTATGAAATTTCAATAAAAAAATTTATGAATACGCACAATAGGTAAGAAATTCCTAATGGAAGCACAATTTCCATGGCTAATCAAATAGTTCGTCAAATTTCTAAAATAGCTAGTCTATTACTCTATGCAAGTCTAGTCTCAGGTCGTAATGCGAAATAATGTAATTAAACAGGAAAGAATAACTCAATTAGTACAATTAAGGCATGACGTGAATCTAAGTCTACCCGAACATTATCAGGAACTCTAGAATACGCACAGACACTCATCACCTCATACGTGCGTAGCTCCCATGAGCACCTACGGGGTAAATTCTCACAAGGTTAGACAGGAGACTTACTTCGCTCCGAAGTTCCATAACCGGCTCTAACTCCTCTCTACCACCTCAAACTGATGCCCATCTATCCAAAACTAGTCAAACAATGTGCAAACCAATAAAAATGTACTCTAATGCTCATAATTAATCAATTTATAACAATTCCCAACTTCGCTCAAAAAGTTAACAAAGTCAACCCTCGAGCCCACGTGCCCGGATTCCGAAAACTTTCGAAGATAAACCTTACCCATAATGCCACGAACTCAAATATATAATTTATTACTAATTCCATGTTAAATTTTGTGGTCAAAATTCAAAAATAGAAATTCTAGGTTTTTCTTCAAAATACCAAAATTTCCACCAATTTTCATGTTAAAATTCTATATGTGTTCATGAAATATAATCAAAAGTGGTTTAGAAACACTTACCCCCAAGAGGTGGATGAAATACCTCTCCAAAATCTCCCCAAAGTCGGCTCTCAGAGAGAAAAATTAGATGAAATGAGCAAATCCCGTTTTGGCTAGCATATATTCTGCGTAGTCAATTTTCCGTACCTACAGAACTCCTTGCACTTCTGCGGAAGCTACCTCGCAGATGCGGCTTCCTCTAAGGTGCCAACTTTTCTCTTCTGCGAGCATTCAATCGCAGATGCACATCCGCTTCTACGTAAATCACCCGCATCTACGGACTCCCCAGATCGAGCAACACTCCGCACCTGTGCACCCATGACTGCACCTATGGCTCCGCAGGTGCGCTACAACACCAGCACCTGTGATCTTCCAGCCCCAGACCAATACCGTATCTGCGAGCACGGAGGTACAATGAATTCCTCGCACATGAGAATCCATCCAGCCTCAGTCCCAACCGCTTCAGCGACCCTTGGGCCGCTTCTACGGTCTCGCACCTGCGGCCATAACCTCGCAAGTGCGATCACACCATAAGCCTTAAGCTTCAGCAATTCCATAAGTCCACAACTCGATCTGATTCCAATCTGATTTACACCCGAGGCCCCCCGGACCCCATCCATCCATATCAACAAGACCTAAAATACTATTTTCATGTTAAAATTCTATATGTGTTCATGAAATATAATCAAAAGTGGTTTAGAAACACTTACCCCTAAGAGGTGGATGAAATAGCTCTCCAAAATCGCCCCAAAGTCGGCTCTCAGAGAGAAAAATTAGATGAAATCAGCAAATCCCGTTTTGGCTAGCATATATTCTGCGTAGTCAATTTTCCGTACCTACGGAACTCCTTGCACTTTTGCGGAAGCTACCTCGCAGATGCGGCTTCCTCTAAGGTGCCAACTTTTCTCTTCTGCGAGTATTCAATCGCAGATGCACATCCGCTTCTACGTAAATCACCCGCATCTACGGACTCCCCAGATCGAGCAACACTCCGCACCTGTGCACCTATGACTGCACCTATGGCTCCGCAGGTGCGCTACAACACCAGCACCTGCGATCTTCCAGCCCCTGACCAATACCGTATCTGCGAGCCCGGAGGTGCGATGAATTCCTCGCACATGCGAATCCATCCAGCCTCAATCCCAACCGCTTCAGCGACCCTTGGGCCGCTTATACGGTCTCGCACCTGCGGCCATAACCTCGCAAGTGCGATCACACCATAAGCCTTAAGCTTCAGCAATTCCATAAGTCCAAAACTCGATCTGATTCCAATCCGATTTACACCCGAGGCCCCCAGGACCCCATCCAGCCATATCAACAAGACCTAAAACACGATACGTCTTAGTCAAAGCCTTCACGTCAAACAACATCAATATTATGGGTCGACGGTTAAAACCTTTTCTTTAAACTTTCAAACTTCGACGAACGAGTCCAATTCATACTTAAGCATTCTAGAATGGAACCAAACTTTATGCACAATTCACAAATCACAATACGAACCTATTCCAAGGCTCAGAATCCCAAACGGACATCGATAACACCAAATTCCACTTCAAGTCAAACTTAGGAATTTCTAATACTTTCAAAATGTCAACTTTCCGAAATTAGCGACGAAAGCTCCCAGACCACCTGATACTCAATCCGAACATACGCCCAAGTGTGAAGTCCTCATATGAACCTACTGGAACCTTCGAATCCCGATTCCGAGGTCGTTTATTCAAAATTCAAACCCTAGTCAAATCATCTGACTTAAAGCTTCCGAATTGACTTCCGACCACACGTACAAGTCATAGTACATGAAGTGAAGCAACTCAAGGCCTCAAACCGCCGAACGACGCACTAGAGCTCAAAACGACCGTCGAGTTGTTACATTCTCCCCTACTTAAACATAAGTTCTCCTCGAATGTGCCATGAATTGTTTCGGAGTTGACCAAAATCACTGTTTAACACCTCGTGCACCTACCGGTTCCACCTTAACCCACGTGAGCACATTAGTCGAGCCAGACTGAAGATCCTCCCTTTTACCTTAGCCAACAAGCCTTCAGACCAAATTCAAACATCCAAAATTCTCCACGACACCTGATTCCCACATACGAACATCGTAATAATCTCAACCCATTATGCCAAATATGATCATGCACCTATGCTGAGATCACACAATGCACCGCACAATTCGTATGTCCATAATAACATCCTCCGACTACAATAGCTGCAAATTTACAAACCAGATGCCCGTAGTATACCTTGTAACACATACCAGCCCAGTCTCAAACCTCACAATATTGTAACGATGAAAGAGATGTGCAAGAACTCATAACCACTTGACAAGAACTGCTACCTCATTCTGAACTGAATAGTGATATTTTCTGTTTAATATACCTTACATAAATCCAATCGCACTGATTTCAGGTCCAATAACCTCGTCTCACCAAGTACAAGCTGCTCAGGCAATAAGCCACCTCAAACACTGAATAATCTCATATGACGCCACCAATGCGCCAACGAGCTACAACACGTATATGACACATAAGGAAGAACGAACTCTGGCAAAGAACTAAAGCCCGCCAAATATATAAAACAGCCAACAGATGCTATGACCTTTCTCAGAGATGAGAAACAAGACATACAAAAATAAGTATAGGGGACGTACTCAACATCTCAATGTCTCGGTGTGCAACCCGATCCACACATGATCTGTTGCGGCGTGGAACCCGATCCAAACATCATACTCGTGGTGGCAGGCCACCCGATCCACACATAACAATCAATAAGGAAATACCCATCGAGCCATAATTCTCATACCTACGAAATGCACGAATATTGACAAAAATCATGCCAAGAGAATAAATACGACCTTAGGGAGACGGATAGCGGAACGCGCTACAAAAACTCAAGCATGACTAAGGTGCAATAAATGACCTGCATCTAGAGAGCCATCTTGCTCTTATAACACCACAAGCTACACAGGATCACAACACATGTGCGAATAATCAAGTCGTCTCACAACCCACATGGTATAATAGAGTATTACAGAGAATTGATGATGATAGGAATAACATCCAACACCTGAAGACTCCTCCATAAGCAATGATATGTTGAATGAACACATCTGACCTGATGTAGAACATACATTCACATTAGATATACTAGCGGACCTCAAGTCAATTCCGATCATCCCATACTGGGACAATAACCTTTTAAGGATCCACAATGACCCTATTCATGACACGTAAGAGCAACCGTCAAATCCAAAACAAACTCCCACAGTCCACAACCAAAGGAATAGAGCACCTCCCAATCATAACCTCTCACATTGGCAACAGTACCAAAATCTCCATACCTAATTTCAATCTCTAACAATCGAATGACTAACACTTCACACCTATATAATCTTCCCATGGGGTATACTCCCATAACCTTCCACACTAGGTAGTAAAATTTGAACATTAATGGCTATCGACCATGCTATTTCTATAGTGCTAGTCAAGCATCCGCATTTCAATACCCAACACTTCTTCCACAAAACAGATCATCCTCAGGCTGACCAAATAGTTCCAGCATACTCTGAACATCTGAAATTTTCCCTCGCTCCTCCGAGCTCATGACATTCTTATCAGAATCGAACTGCAATCTTGATCCTCAACTTCCAATTTCCATACCTCTCACTGCACTTATCATGTCGCTACGTGAGAGTCCAAGAATTTCATCATAACCCCTGAACAACTAGTAGAATAAATACTTCGTCGGCCAGAAGCCCTTTCACTCCACTTATTTCAGAAGAACAATTGCAACACGCAACCAAATTTCAATAACCGCAGAAAATCATACCTCAAGTTGTGGTCTAAACCACCATAACTCTTCCGGGATCCATTTACACATAACAGGACATCATAATCAAATACATCCAAATCAATCAAATTAACAGCCACGAATCATGTGTATAGCCTTAAAGCACTGAAGGAACTAATCATTTCAACAACCATCCGGATTCAAACCATTACGAACTAACTCTACTTCTTCCAACTTACTCTTGACATGCCTTTGATATAATAGTTCTATTCAAACACATAACAGACCTCAAATAACACTCATCCCGAGTGACCAAAATCACGAGACCACATCGTCTCAATACCCATCAGCCATCTCATACCCTCCTTATGCACTCAATAGTATCTCTAACTGATAAACCCGTTCTGAAAGACCTCCTGCAAATCCGAAGTTATTTATCCAATTTCTCTAACACTGCACCGTAGACTCGATGATAACATAGAAATTCCCCAAGTATTTTTCACACTCTGCTGCAAAACCCAATCCTCAGCCACATAACGAACCCAAAATCTTTGAACACCACACTTTAATTCTTGAACCCACTAGAACCATTATTGAGAGTCACCCACTCTATCCTGGTCCCGAATATGTAATGAAACTCTAGTGCGCTAATAGCACATGAACAGTTCCAAAGAAGCAACTGTATGAATTCTTTTCCTTGCACATCACATCCACATGAAGCATAACTCTGAGTCATCCTCTACACTTGCACATGAATCAATAAGGTGAAATGTAACACATATACGTCAAATTCCTTGTCCAAAATACCCTTGATTTTCTTGGTCATAATTAATCCACCAATGCACCAATAACAAGAAATTACACAGGCACACTGGCACACAACCACGTGATTCAATCATAGACGGTGGGCTCCCCCACTTAGCTTTACTCTACAACCACACAGATCTAGACCCCACAACAACCTCTTCTTCCCAATTACCATGATCCCACACCGTTGCTCACTGAAATTTCTCATAACTTATTGTTGGACTAATCATAGCACATCCCGAATTATCATCCATAATCACACACTCGACCTCCTAACAGGCGTACGATATTATTCAAGCAATTCAAGTTCACACCACAGTACATGCATCCCATGTTGGGCAGAAAGTAGAAGTCTTCAACACCACGCAATCGCCAACCTGCCTATATGAGATAACCCACATGTGTAACCTCGTATCGACCTCCTCCAGCGTCATTGCTATGGTTACATCCATCATAAAATCAACTAACCTCCCTGAGTCCACACTGATCTGCCAGCCATAAGAATCCCGTCATTCATTAATGCCACCCGAAGGTCCAATAACGTGTTTGAAACTCGAAGTTGTATTGCATCCAAGACAATGATCGAATACTTCACTTTTTACTACATTCCAATCAAGCCCTTCTCGTCACATTCCAAATTCCTAAGCATAGAATACACCTCAGAGATCATCTTACTCGAACCATCAACATTGGAAATGCCGATTCTATCCTGAAGTTGCAACACACAGTCATCTCTGATAACTTCCTCTTAGGTTCCATCTCACAACACCATGCCCAGGGGCAAACAAATGAAGACTAACATGTCGATGAGCCTCAATGCATTCAATCAAGGACGACAACACCACAATATTAACAAGATTTTCACCAAATTTGAAAATATCAAATCTCGACCGTAGGCAACACCAACATTGGGATGAAATGGCAGAACACCCCTCCACAAGGTGACGATAATAGCCCACTCGAATACGTAGGGAGAAATATCCCACACCACATCTGCAGTACCATTACAAATCCTCGATTCCCAATTGATAACAAGAGCTCAACACCGTATAAGAATGAGTAGGAAGGAAATGAAGGCATAAGCTTCAATGGAATCAAATCGCACGACGAGGAATCAAGAAGGGAAGTGCTCCTAGCTGCCCTGTAGCCTCTCGAAGATAAGTACAGATATCTTCGCACTGATCCACATGACTCTACTATACTCGCTCCTAACTCATGAGACCTAAGTAAACCTAGTGCTCTGAGACCAAGCTGTCACGACCCAAAATCCACTATAGGTCGTGATGTTGCCCAACGTCGCCATTAGGAAAGCCAACGGTGAACTATCCGCTTAATTATTTTTTTGAAATCATGAATCTTATTAGATAGAGATATCAATGCATTAAAATAATAGGCACACACTATTTAAATGAAATATAAAGTAAAAGTGTTTTTATGTAAAGCAACTGTACACAAATTCTAGAACACCCTAAAATCCGGTATCACAAGTGTATGAGCATTTGCTAGTAAGTACAATGAAAATACACCATTTGTCTGGAATACAAGGTAGGCATGATAAGTAAATAATTATGATGGAAACTTTGTGTTCTGCGAATCGTAGCATAGAATACACCTCACGATAGAGTCCCCTCAGCAGCTGTGCTTACACGCCCACGTGAGCACCACATGAACCTGTCAAGTCCTGCACATTTAGTGCAGAAGTGCATCATTAGTACATAAATCAATGCGTACTCAGCAAGTATCTAGCCTAACCCCGAAGAGGTAGTGATAAGGGGTCGATATTAACACTTACTAGTGGCCCAGCAAATCAAATATAATAAAGTAGGCAAGTATGAAACATGGTAGGTAACGATGAGTACAAGTATAGGCAAATAACATGGTCTACAACTGAACAATGAGCACCAAGTCCTCAATTATCTGGTACCTCCTCAAATGGGATACATAATGGTCAATACCAAATCAACGGTCACATCTCAAGTTAGGAAACACATGTGTATGCGAACTCCTTATCAAATATTCGTCTGATTCTGCCAAGGTGAGCGGCCCAATCCCATAAGAATATGATACATGACACTGCCGAGGCGAACGACTTGGTCCCATAAGCATGTGTTACAATATCCTGCCGAGCCGAATAGCCTGATCCCGTAAGAGTGTCTTACAATATCTTGCAGAGGCGAAGGGCCGACCCCATAAGAGGTGTTACAATATCCTGGCGAGGCGAACAACCTGATCCCATAAGAGTGTGATTCATAATCCTTCCAATGCGAACGACCCGATACCATAAGAGTGTATTACAATAATCCTGCCGAGGCGAATGGCCCGATCCCATTAGAATAAGAAGCTTTAACGGGTCCTTGACCTCACTCACAAATATACGTGTGAGTTCTGAAACTTAAGGAAACTTTTTGATGAATACGCACAATGCAGAAGAAATTCGTAAGGGAAGCACAATTTCCACAGCTAATCAAGTAGCTTGTCAAATTTCTAAAATAGCGAGTCTGTTACTCTATGCAAGTCTAGTCTCAGGTCGTAATTCTAAGTAAAGTAATTAAACGGGCAAGAATAACTTAATTAGTACAATTAAAGCATGGCGTGCATCTAAGTCTTCCCGGACATAATCAGGAACTCTAGCATACGCGCGGACACTCGTCACCTCATACGTGCGTAGCTCCCATGACATGTAGCGTGTAATAAGTATCGCACCTACGCAGTAAATTCCCCCTCATAAGATTGGACAGGAGACTTACCTTGCTCTGAAGTTCCATAACCGGCCCCAACGCATCTCTAACATCTCAAATCGATGCCCATCGATATGAAACTAGTCAAATAATGTGCAAACCAATAATAATATACCCCTAATACTCATAATAAATCAATTTATAATAATTTTCAACTTCGCTCGAAAAGTCAACAAAGTTAACCCTCGGGCCCACGTGCCCGGATTCCGAATAATTTCGAAGATAAACCTTACCCATAACACCACGAACTCAAATATGTAATTTATTACTAATTTCATGTCAGATTTCATGGTCAAAATCCAAAAATACCAATTTTAGGTTTTTCTTAAAAATTTCCACCAATTTTCATGTTAAAATTCCATATGTGTTCAAGAAATATAATCAAAAGTGGTTTAGAAACACTTACCCCCAAGAGGTGGATGAAATAGTTCTCCAAAATTGCCATAAAGTCGGCTCCAAGAGAAAAAAAATGAGATGAAGTGAGAAAATCCCAATTTGGCTAGCATATATTCTGCCCAGCCGAATTTCTGCACCTGTGGAACTCCTTGCGCTTTTGCGGCTCCGCTTTTGCGGAAGCTACCTCGCAAATGCGGCTTCCTCTAAGGTGCCAGCTTTCTACTTATGAGGGCATTCAATCACAGATGCGCATCCGCTTCTGTCGAAATCACCCGCATCTGCGGATTTCCCAGCTTGAGCAACAGTCTGCACATGCACGCCCACTCCTCAGGTGCGCTGCAACAGTCGCACCTGCGATCTTCTAGCCCCAGACCAATTCCGCTTCTACGCTCCTCCACAGGCATCTGCAAGCCTGGATGTGCAGTAAATTCCTCGCACCTGCGTATCCAATAAGACTCAATCCCAACTGCTTCTACGGTCTCGCACCTGCGGCCATAACCTCGCAGGTGCGATCACACCAGAAGCCTGCAATTCCGTAAGTGAAAAACTCGATCCGACTCCAATCCGATTCGCACCCGATACCTCCTGGACCCCATCCATCCATATCAACAAGTCCTAAAACACGATACGGACTTAGTCGAAGCCTAAAATCACATCAAACAACATTTAAACTACGAATCAATGGTCAAAACCTTTTTTAAAACTTTCAAACTTCGACGAACTCGTCCGATTCATACTTAAACATTCCAGAATTATACCAAACATTTACACACAAGTCATAAATCACAATATGAACCTATTCTAAGGCTCAGAATCTCAAACGGACATCGATAACACCAAAGTCCACTTCAAGTCAAACTTAGGAATTTCTAAAACTTTCAAAATGCCAACTTTCCAAAATAAGCGTTGAAATGCTCCTGGACCACCCGATACTCAATCCGAACATACGCTCAAGTCCGAAATTATTGTTCGAACCTATTGGAACCTTCAAATACCAATTCTGATATCAGTTACTCAAAAGTTAAATTTTAGTCAACTCTTCTAATTTAAAGCTTTCGAATTAAGAATTTCCTTCTGAATCAACTCTAAACGTCCCGGAATTCAATTTCGACCACATGTACAAGTCATAATACATGAAGTGAAGCTACTCAATGCCTCAAATCGCTAAACGACACGCAAGAGCTCAAAACGACATGTCAGGCCGTTACAAAAATCAAGATCAAATCCCGATTACCTATTCATCCCTGAGTCCAAATGTGTAATTTGTTTCGAGATCCGACTTCAAATCAAGGTCCAAAGATTTAAAATACAGAATTCTAAGTTTTTACCCAAAAACCATATTTCTACTCTATGAAAATCTTGAGTTACGGATGAACATTTATGAAAAGCAATAGAAATTAATCAAAAATAAGTTAAAGTTACTAACCCTTGAAGTTGGGAAGATATTGTACCTCCAAATCACCTCTGGGTGAAGTCTAGATCTAAAAAATAGACTAAAATAAGCTAATCCCGAAATCCTTATTTTTATTCCAGATGTAAATGTCGCAATTGTGTAGATAAAAAATGTGAACCATTATTTGCAAATGCGACTACTCCCCCTACGCTCAAAAGTTGCAATCGCGACAGGTGGATCGCAAATTTGATAGTCAAAAATGCGAAGCAGGCCTTCCTCCTCCAAACATCGCAAATGCGAACTAAGCTTTGCAACTGCTAAGTTGCCCTTACCTTCCCCTATATCGTAAATGCGAGCTAGCACACGCAAATGCGAGCCTAGCATTTGCGAGCTAGCCATAGCAAATGCGATGTTGTACCACCAGCAATGTCCACCTTAACAAAATCAAATCAAAAAAAAATCAAAATTCACCCCTTGAATCCCAATCCAAATATCTATACAAGTATAATAACTTCATGAGAATTCGCTCGTAAGCTCAAAACATCAAAACAACATCAAGAATCAAGAGTCAAACATCAAAACTCAAAGATTTCACATGTGCATAACTTTAATATTTTTAACTTTCCAAGTCAAATATATGTACAAGTCTAAAATCATCATACGAACCTATCAGAATCGTCAAAATACCAAATCAAGGTCGTTTACCAAGAATGTTGACTGTGATCAACTCTAACACCTTTAAAGTTCAAAAATCAAGTTTTTCTTTATAAAAAACACATCTAAACTTTCTTAAAATCAAAATGGACCACACAACGTGTCATAAATCATCAAATTAGGCTATTTAAGGTCTCAAACCATGGAACGAAAAGCTAGCGCTTCAAACGACCGGATCGTTACACTTAGGGCCATTAATTTTAATTTAGAAATCGCGCAAAAAATCACGGAGAAAGAAAAGAAATGGTAATACAAGTACCGTTATGGCAGTGAATTTTTATTTAAAAATCAGGCAAAAAATAACAGAAAAAGGAAAAAATAATTTTGGTAAAAAACACCAAAGCCGAGCGAGGACGACGATGCGAAGCTTGCCTTCTTCTCAACTCTTTAATAACTAGTAGATGTGCTTTTTAATATAAGCATAATAATTTTCCTCTTTTGTTTTCGAGTGACAAAATTTCTTGTAGAAGGAATCTTTTCACTTCTGTTCGCTTCCCATTTACACCAAAAAAGGACACTTAAAAAGTTGTTTTTTTTTAAAAAGAAAAATAGAAAGGACACATTGGAAAGTGAATGCTTGAAATCCACTATGTTGGAGAAGCAATCACCTAGAAAACTTTTAAGATTCATCCTTCCATATTTTAGCTTACAAGATTCCCTGGAAGTATATAGTAAAGAAAAGACAGAAAAAACGCAACACAATAACGCTATATTACATCGTACGTACTTCAATTCATCCGTCCATTGTAGTGCCAATATTGTCGACTTGATATATTATTGAATCAAAACAAAATTGTATACCTAAATATAATTTCAACCGGAAAATGGAAAAATAAAGGCCATGCATGGAGGCTGGTGATGTATAAAGTTAGGACATCTTTTTTAATTATTCTCCAACCAACAATCTTCTAAACCAATATATTTGAAACCATGGCACTTTAGCAAAACATGTTTTCCTTTTTTGTTAAATTGACTTCCTTAAATATATGAGCGAATATTATTCTTTAGCTAATACTTTTATAAAACTAGTTCTAAACTGAAAGTTGTATTTTCGATTTTGTCTCGCCTCACAAAAACACCAAACCACAAGAAAATAAGGCTACAATGATATTTATATATATCGTGATAAGTCATATAAATATCACAAAAGCGTTAATCATTATTTATTTGAGATAATTTTATCCATGGTCTTTGAACTTTTGTGTTTGTTACCCAAAAGTAACTTTTTTCTTGTTATGTAAAAATCATTCAACTTTGTGTTCATTACACAAAAGTCACTTTTCTTTCTTTTGTTACATAAAAATCATTTTACTTTGCTCTAGTTATCACAAAAGTCATATTTTTACTTGAAAAATCTATTATGCTCTTGATATTATATAAACCTTCATATTTATGTAATACCTTCTATATTATATACTATATAATATATTTTTACCTATGTATTTTATTTATAAATAAAATAACTTAATATTATTTTATTTATTATTTTTATAATATATTCATATATTTAATTTTTTCTAACTTTAATTTTCAAGATATATTAGTAGCGTTATAAACACTTTTTTCAGCAATTCTTTTTTTTGAATTTAATTGACCGACCAAAGTTGGTCCGTGATTTCCGACCAACTTTGATCGGTATGCCTTTCCGACCTTCAAAATATCGACCACACGTTAATGGTCGCATTTTGGACGGTTATTAGCCATTACCGACCAACTTTGGTCGGTGTTTTTAGACGATTTTTCCCGAATTTCTAGTAGTATAATTTCTCAAATAACCAATTGCTCAGGTAAATCCCCAAGAAAATATCCCCAGCTAAATTCACATGTAGAGTTACCTAGGAATTTTCCTTCAGATTAATATATGATTTTTTTTCTTGTTTTCTTTGTTTGTTTACCTACGAATTTTCTCATGGAAACGTACTTGCGAATTTATTTCTGTACTAATATATATTAAATTTACTAACAAATTTAATAACGCTACTAATATATTTTGAAAATTAACATTAAGAAAAAATTAAATATAGGAATATATTATAAAAATAATAAATAAATAATATTAAGTTATTTTATTTATAAATAAAATACATAGTTTAAAATATATTATATAGTATATAATATAGAAGGTATTACATAAATATGAAGGTTTATATAATATCAAGGGCATAGTAGACTTTTCAAGTAAAAATATGACTTTTGTGATAACTAGAGCAAAGTAAAATGATTTTTGTGTAACAAAAGAAAGAAAAGTGACTTTTGTGTAATGAACACAGTTGAATAATTTTTACGTAACAAAAAAAAAAGTAATTCTTGTGTAACAAACACAAAAGTTCAATGACCATGGATAAAATTAACTCTTATTTATTTTACCCTTAAAATAAGTGTTAGAGATTTCAGGTATTTGGATAAGGTTATGGTTATTTATTTTTTTAGTTTAGAATAATAATATTTTCTTAGTGAACAAATGTCCATATCCACCTAATAATTTAAGGAAACTGTCTTCCTGTGAGTGATGTAGCAAACAACATCACTAGCCTGTGACTCTAATGTTTTTTTTTTTTTGATAATTAAAGCACATTGAGGAATATGCTAATCTGTCCTAATAATATATAACTAATTATCTTACAATATGTACAAAACAAGATGGCTTTAAAATATTTTTTCAAAAACCTAACAATTTGATGTTAATTATTTTGGAAATCAGTCCAAATCAACATCTATTTGGGTGAAAGAGAACAAAAGATGGAACACGTTTTGATAAAGACCTAAGATAGTTTTTCGATTTCAATTCTTTCCTAAAACTAAAAGTCTTTGTACGATGTCCTGCATTAGCCAACATGATCTAATTAAATGTTACTTGCACGTAAAATACGCCGCAGACAAACATCAACGTTTCTTTCAGTGAGGTTATAGCATAATATAATATAGAAAATACTTTTTATTTATATTCTTGTTTGAAATTCTCTCCATTTATATCTTTCAAATGTGACAAAACTGAAGCTTTGTATGAGGAGCACTAGCTAGGATACCGAAGGAAAAACATTGACAGGTATTCTTATTTCATTCCAATGATTTAGCTAAAATATGATGTTGTATGTTCCTTTTATCCCAGTGGATAGGACCAGATATACTTTTTTTTCTAAGTAATTTAATTAAATTGTAATGTAATTGGCATAAAGTGCAACATCTAGTTTGCATAGCCACCTTTGGTGACCATGCAAGAAGAAAATTATATATTACAGATATTATCAATATAATTAGGAATGATTAAACTACTGACATTTGATTAATTGTGGAAATAATTGGGGGCCTTCACCATGGGGAATGTTTTATTAAAAATATATTTATATTTGTTATAAATATATATTATATTATGGATGTTTTTTTTTTTTTTTGGTACGCTGTTATAAATAAGCTTCCTGAAAAAGTTTATCCATATGAAACTCCGCCGTAAATAAGTTTATCTATTTGGTACTATATTGAAAATAAGCCTCTTATTATTCGGTACTTCGTTATGGATAAATACCCCCGGTAGAAAATTATCTATATCTGGTGCTTACAAGCAACTTACTTACACAACAGCTTGCAGGAACAACTTACATAGCAACTTGCAGTAGCAGCTTCCTTTCTTCTACAAATAGAGGAGATTTCATTTTATTATGTAAATGAGTTAGAAATTGAATAATATATCACTCTCTCTCTATACTTGTCTTTGATTTATTTACTTAACGGTTATTATTTTATAACACACACGAGTCTCTATGTTTGAATGTATAGTTATCTCTAACTTGAGATAATTTGGAGCATAAGATGATGGAAGCCAAAGCTGCCTTAAGGTAGATGTATCTAGAAATCTCATAACTTTGAACAAGATTCGTTCCTAATCTTGCTTTCGCATGTAAAGTATTTTCCGTATGGACAACTATATTAACTACAAATATTGTGATGCTCGAACAATTTTGTTTTATCCATGTGAGCAATATTGTATCTTGAGAAAGAGCTGCACTCAATACATATGGCTAATGATTAAGAAGGATGGTACCCCTACAAGGACTATAGCACCAACATATATATAGCCATCACTATTTATTTCTCTAATTAATTTTTCAGGTTTTATTTACGCTTTGACAGATATGTCCTTTAATATTATATCATTACTTGTCTAATGAAGCGTATTTGAATTGTCATGTGGATAACAATAAAAGGTCCACTTAAACTCGTGTAGAGTTTACAAAAAATATACAACCACCAGAAGTGATTATTTTCGTATATCTCATTGTAATTAAATTTGGTTAACCATCAGAAGTGGTATATGGCTATGACCACCAGAAGTGATAATTTAGGCTTTCTATTGTTACAATTGAATATAAGATAGAGAAAATCTATCTATGTTACCTGCATGCCTCGATTTGCTCCTGAAGTAGCATTATCTTAAAAGAGGTTCTAAGCCATCACACAATTTGGTGTGATTAATGCACGTTCAGATAATTATATTTTGTTCCGAAAGGATGAGAACTTTTGCTAAATATTAATCTGTTCCCTGAAGTAAATGTGACAATATTAATAAAGCTCGTATATATGAATGCGTTTTTTATGTAAATATATTACAATTCACCTCCAGAAGAGGTAATATGATGGAGAGCATATATACTTCGTATTTTAAATTTGCTCCTGTTTTTTGAGAAGTAAAACAATTGAAATTTTCTCCTGAAGCAGGAAAATATTACGAAGAGGTGTTTCTTGTGCTTAAGCAATATTGTTTATTTGATTATAATTTTCTCTCATGATACCAGAAATGTCTAAACAATATTTGATAGTACAAAATATATCAACAACTCCTGAAGAGCTAACTGTATGTCTAGAAGACACATGACACCAATAGTGTCTGATAAATATTAGATTGTGGATAATAAATGAAGGTTCTCGAAGAGCTTATATAAAAATATGTCATTCATACTATATGATTATGGTCAAAACATACGTTGTAGTAAATCTGAAGTTACTAATACAAATAGCTATCATATTAAGACTACAAATGACTAGAAGATTGAAATCTTCATGTTTCCACAATCATAGGGGGTAATAATATGTATATGGAAAGTTACCCGTCTTATTCTTCAATTTGTATTATATCATGTATCACAGTAAACCAGAAGTTTACTAATGCAAAAGCAGTCACAGTAAATCAGAAGTTTACTGAGGCAAAAGTTGCTACAGTAAATCAGAAATTCGTTGATACAAAAGTAGCCATAGTAAACCAGAAGTTTACTAATGCAAAAGTTTATGCCATAGTAAAACAAAAGTTTACTAAGAGATAGCACAAGCCATGATAAACTTGAAGTTTTCATTTGCTATTTTTAAATGAGCTATTTGAGAATTCAGATAAGCATATACCAACGAACTAGAAGATTCTTCAAGAATGTTATTATGTTGTTTGTTCTCATAATAAATTGATTATACCAGCTAAAGTTGGGACTAAGACCCATAATCTGAAATATATAAAAGGTAAATATGAGCCCATTTACCTATCATGTAAACCACTTATAGATGCATATATGAGATGGTTACATGTATGTTTATTGTCAACCTGCAGTTTGGCATTTGAAATTGCTTTTTCCAATTAAGAGCATAATTTTCAGATTATGAGATCAAGACAGTTCATCTTGATAATGATGATTTATATCTAAACTGGTTTAGCATTGAATACCTCTTATTAGTGGTTAAACTATTTCTTATGAGAACAAAGCTTCATGTGTTGGTCTAAGATTTTCTAAATTGCATACAAGAACACTTGTATCCATCAGACCAACAATATATGATAAGTCCTCCCCTCACAATTGGTTTAGGATCAGAAACCAAATATTTTTACTATCTAATATCTTTTGATGCATGTTATATGATTAATTTCTCTACCACAAAGTACAAAGATAGGTTTCCCAAAGAAGATTTGGGATATATGTTAGTTTTCCTAACATTAGGGGGACAGAATAAGCAGTTGAAAAATATGTTATATGAATCAAATTATCATTAATATGATCCTCACTCGGAAGATAATTCAAGTCAAATGCCAAAAGCATTTGCTGATCCAAAATTAAATATCATATTTCAGCTGCAAATGCTCCTATTAAAATTAAAACCCCTGAAGGATTGAGTTTATTGCACGCATAAAGCATAGTAGATCGATCGGTTCCAAAGTTAAAAATACTTTAAAAGGATAGGAGCAAATGATCAAAATGATCATAATAAGGAGGAAATAAGCTCTAGAAGAGCCCACGATATAATATTTCATGAAACTCCAGAAGAAGTTCAAGCACCTGAAAATAAAGAAAGTAATGAGAACTCAACAAGTTATGTCGCTTACGAACCGATATGAAATGATCATCGACGATATATTTGATACAATATAGTGCGCAATATTGTAAAAGATTGTGAGGATCGTACCACCAGTCTAGACACCTAAAGATGTCATGCAATTTAATGCAAGTCATAACCTATATGACTCATTTGATTAAATCTATATGAAGATCCCTGAAGGATTTAAAATGTCTGAAGCATATTCAAAATCTCAGGAAATGTACTCTACCAGATTACAAATATCTTTGTACGATTTAAAGCAATCTGGGCGCATGTGGTATAATCGCCTCAGTGAATATTTGTTGAAAGAGGGTTACATAAATGATGTCATTTGTGCATGTATTTTTATAATGAAATGTCATCAGAATTTGTTATACTTGTTGTTTATGTTGATGACACAAATCTTGTTGGAACTCCAGAAGAGCTCCAAAAGGCAATTGAATATCTTAAGAAAGAAATTGTGATGAAAGATCTTGGAAAGACAAAATTTTGCCTTGGTCTGCAAATTGAATATTTAGCAGACATAATCTTAATCCACTAATTTGCCTATACAAAAGGGTCCTAAAATGTTGTGATATGGACAAAGCACACCCGTTGAGTACACCAATAATTTTTTTGATCACTTCAAGTGAATAAGGATCCGTTCTTACCTCCAGAAGAGGATGATGAACTCCTTGGTCCTGAAATACCCTATCTCAGTGCAATTGGTACACTTATGTATCTTGTTAATTCTACAAGGCCTGACATAGCATTTTCTGTTAATTTACTAGCAAGATATAGCTCTTATCCTACACAAAGACTTGGGTATTTGAAATAATGTCTTTATCAGGGGGAATGAAGTATGCACTGTACTCTTTTTCCCTTGCTCAGGTTTTTTCCCACTGGGTTTTTTCTGGTAAGGTTTTTAATGAGGCAGCTTGCAATGTATATTATTAGTGTACTCTTTTTCCTTGACTAGGATTTTTTCTCACGGGATTTTTCTTAGTAAGGTTTTAACGAGGCACATAATAATGAACATCCAAAAGGGAGTGTTATGAAAATATTATTGTGGATGTCCATTTATTACTCTATTGTAGATAATCTTCCTGAAGAAGATTATCCATTTAGTACTCCATTGAAGTTTACAACCAGCTGATGCAGGCAGGTTACAAACAACCCAATGAAATAACTTGCAATAGCTTCTTGGTTTGATGAGATTAATTTAAATCGATCAAAAATAGTGGTGAAAAATATTCTCTAGAAATTCAAATTTTGAGAAGATGGTATTAAAAAATTGGAATGCGGAGACACAATGTCACGACCCAATTTCGGAGTCGTGATGGAGCCTGTCATGGACCAGGCAAGCCTCCCTTTTTAACTAAGCTAAATTCAATTTCCAGTAAAAATGCGATTTTTAAACGAATTTATTAATAATACTAAGAATCTGAAGTTTAAAACAATGTGTGAAAAACTAAATTTAAAACCTCCAATCCCGCATCCGGTGTCACTCAGTCATGAGCTGCTATATATAAAAAAAAATAAAGAATGACGAAATAGACAACATAGTCTCAAAATAAGTGCAATATGTGGAATAAGGAAGAGAAGACGAGGTCGCGATCGCCAACTGCTACCTCGACAACTCCAATGAAAACGCTGACCGCTGCTCAATATCCACTACCGGGTTCCGGTGTACCTGGATCTGCACACAAGGTGTAGGGGTAACGTGAGTACACCAACTCAGAAGTAACGAACCCAAACTATGGGCTGAGAAGTAGTGATGGAAAAAACCTTATATACAGAATTTTGACATGTTAACAGTTTATCAGGATGATTAAATATGCCAAGTATGCCAGTATACTCTACATGCCATCATAAAATATATGTATGAAACCAGTGTGGATATGCACATAATGCTCACAACTCTCCCACAGAAGTTCACTCAGTACTATATATGGCTCTCAGGCCCAGGGAAATTCCATCCCAGAATATGCATAAACACCGGTGACCGTAGTCAGTCCGTACTGAGGAAAAAGGCCAATCTAGCCCCACGGAGAAAGTCCATCTCCGGAATACAACACTCGGACAAGATCCATGCCCTGGGACGATCCATCCCTCACATAACATCCACTTCGGACAAGATCCATATCCAGGGAAGATCCATCCCTAACATAACATCCACTTCGGACAAGATCCATATCCAGGGAAGATCTATCCCTCACATCAATGCGCTCACTGGGGGTGTAAAGACTCCGAAGGGGCCCTAGTGTCCCAAGCGACACATCAAGCCAACGAAGGCATGATTTAATATCATTTCGGTGTGCAGTCCAATCTCATAACTGTCTCAATAACAAGATCTCGGCCTCACTCAGTCATTACACTTCAGTCTCACTCACGTGGATCACAGATGCATCCATCAGCCCGAAACAATGATAAGTATGCATATAATTAAAATACTGAGACTGAGATATGAAGTGATATGCTATAACGGGACTGAGTATATGAAATCAAATAATCACAAAATGAGACAGTAATATACGACCACTCGGGTCTCAGCATTTTCGGCGTGAAGCCTAGCATTTATACTTAACATGATTTCTAACATGTTCACAATTACCACATTAATAGAAGCACATATATCATCATGGGATAATCACTAAGCGTTTCCATGGGATAAACCAGGCCAATTTTAATCGGTGCACGCCCGCACGCCCGTCACTTGGCATGTGCATCACCTCAACAGTAATCATAAATCATTTAGCTCAAGGTTTCGAATCCTCAGAACCAAGTTTGGAAACGTTACCTTAAAATCAGCTAAAATACTATTCCGTAGTACCTTTTCCTCTAAATCCGGCCTCTGAGTACTCCAAATCTACCAAGTTCAGATTTTTATCAGCAATTTATGCTTAAGGAATCAATTCCAATTGAAAAGCACCAATTTTAGCTTAAAACTCGAAATTAGTCAAAACCCAGCAGGGCCCACGTCCCGAAACTCAAAAACTTTTATACAAAATTGTTCTTCATCATCTTACGAGTCCGTACATATAAAGAATGCTAAAATCAGAGTTCACTTGACCCCTCAAATCAATCCCTAAAGGTCTTATAATCTCAAGCCCTAAACCCACCTTTTTCTACTGATTTTCGTGAATTAACACTGATATTATGTTTTATAATCATCCATAAATGAGTTTTAAGGTCCAAAATACTTACCTCTATGAAAAAATATGATTTCCCTCTTCAAAAGTCGCCCCCAAAGCTCTCTGTCCGTAAAAAAATGGTGTAAAAAAGAGTTTAAGTCGCGGAGGGTTTAATTATATACTGCCCAGTGATTTCTTCACTGCAATCGCGGAAGTCCTCACGCGAACAAAATTCCCTGGCCCCTACTTTACTCATTGCGACCGCGGAATAAGCCACGCGAACGCGCTTCACGGCATCTCAACCCCACGCGATCACAACCAGACGCACGCGATCGCGAAGACCAATTGACCTCACCCCCACGCGCCAGGTTAGCTTTACGCGATCGCGATCGCACTTCACCTTCTTCTAAACATACGCGATCATACCTCGATTCACGCTATCACGATGCACAAAATTTGCATGGCCCTCAGAGTGTTCTACGCGATCGGAGCCCTTGCCATGCGATCGCGATTCACAGATCCCTGCTGCACAAAAACCAGAAAACTAGCAATTCTCTAAGTCCAAAAATGCCCGTTAACCAACCGAAATAAACCCCGAGCCCCTCGAGACCCCAACCAAGCCTACCAACATATACCATAACATCATTCAAACTTAGTTGCACTTTCAAAACACCAAATATAACATCAAAACACAAAATTTACATCGGATTCAAGCCTAAGAACTTTGAAATTTCTAAAATCCTCTAACGATGTCGAAACTATCCAAAACAACTCCGATTGACCTGAAATTTTGCAGACATATCAAAAAGGACATTACAAACCTGTTCCAACTTTCGAAATTCCATTCCGACCCTGATAGCCTATTTTCCATTGCCGACCGGAAATCACCATAAACTAACTTTCGCCAATTGAATCATAATTCTACACCAGTTCCTCACCAAAATATTCTGAACACACTCCTAAGTCCCAAATCACCTAACGAAGCTATCTGAGCCATAAAATTTGCATTCCGAGGTCATTTACCAGTAAGTCAACTCTTAGTTGATTTTTCCAACTTCAAGGCTATTTTGAAAGACTAAGCGACTAAACTCTCACTACAACCATTCCGATTTCAAGCCTACCAACTCTAACACATCAATAACAGTATAACCAACCTATGACAAGTCAAGAATAGTAATTATAATGCTGGTTCTACGTAACGACTGACCGGATCGTTACATTCTCCCCCTCTTAAACAAACGTACGTGCCAAGGGTTGTTCCAAAAGGCACCAACCGTCGAATAACCTTACCATGCACACACTCGGGTCTCCAGACCTCCAATAGGTACCAAACACAACCGACACACGTGGTCTGTAACAACAACATCACCCACAAGGGTGAGCACATGAACAGATGTAACAAAAGATTCACGGGGCGTATCCAGAGAATGGGCTAAATTATGATGAACATGCGAATATGAACAAATGGAATCAATTAAAAATTGAAGCTTCTCGTGTTAGACTGAAACAATACCTGGGATCACGGCATCAGAAGCCATCTCATCCGGCCTGGCTGAAAATGCATAAAATAGGGCCTGATCACCACTGGATCGACCTCCCCCTCTTGGGAGACCCCTACCTGCCTGACCCCCACCTCTAGCCACCTGGACGGGCGGTGCAGCTACTGATTCTGAAGTCACGGGATGACTCCTCTTCTGATAAGTACCTCTCGCAAGACGAGGACAAAACCTCTTAATATGGCCCACATCTCCACACTCAAAGAAACCTCTCTCGGAGAATGGCACTGGGGATTGAAGGGAACCCCTAGCACCAGGATAACCACTGCAAGAACCAGGCATAGATGAACGTTGAACTGGCAGGGCACTGAATGATGGTTGCACATGATGCGAACTATGAGGATCGTGGCCAACTGATCCACCACGACAACCTGAGTGACTTGGCTGAGCCTGCCTGAATGGACGTCCTCTGCCGGGCTGAGGCTGCCCCCCAGAAGGAACCCCACCAAAACTTCCAAATCCTCGAGACCTCTTGGCCTCCCTCTCGATCCGCTCCTGGCGGCGAACCGACTCAATCTCTCTAACAATGTCAACCACCTCTTCGAAAGAAGCGCCATCTACCCTCCCCTAGTTAGAAAAATCTGAAGCTGGTAAGTGAGGCCATCAACGAACCTCCTGATTCTCTCCCTATCTGTGGGAACTAGCGAAATAGCATGATGGGGCAACTCGGAGAACCTCATATCATATTGCGTCATGGTCATGTCCTCCTGGCACAACTGCTCGAACTCCCTACGCAGCTCCTGCGGGACTGCGGTATATACTTTTCCAGGAACAGAATGGAGAACTGACACCAGGTAAGGGGGCTGTATCAGCAGGTCTACGCCTCTCATAGGCCTCCCACCAAGCGAGTGCAGCTCCTCCGAACTGGAAGGTAGTAAATGGGACCCCACTAGCCTCCAGTATTCCTGCTGTGCGAAGGATCCTCTGACACTTGTCCAAAAATCCCTAGGCGTCCTCGCCCTCAGTACCACTAAAAATCAGAGGCTGGAGTCTGCTGAATCTCTCCAACCTACGCTTCTCATCATCAGCTAAAACTGGGACCATGTAATCCTGCACGGAGCAATCCGGGCAGCTAGAGTCTGGATGCCTACCCCAGCATGAGAAGTAGTAGCATTAGTGGACATAGCGACGGCCTGTGCCAAGTTGGTGCACACCGTCAAAATCTGGGCTAGGGTCTCTTGAAGACCCGAAATCTAAATGGGCACTGCTGGTGCCTGAGCCTCTCTTGTTGGGACCTCAACTGTGGGGACCTGATCATGAGCAGTGGGAAAGTCCACAGGTACTGCCCCGACTGCTGAGCGGGCTGCACCCCTCCCCCTTCCACGACCTAGGCCTCCAACTGGTCCTACTGGTGTGTGATTACCACGATCGGTAGCACACGTCCTCACCATCTGTGAGAGAATGAAAACAACAGAAGTTTAGTTCAAGAATTCAACACAGTCGCACGACAGAATTCAATAATGTGGGATTCTTTCTAAGGGTTCTGTAGCCTCTCGAAAATAAGTACGGACGTCTCCGTACTGATCCGCAAGATTCTACTAAACCTGCTCATGACTGGTGAGACCTATTTAACCTAGCGCTCTAATACCATCTTGTCACGACCCAATTTCGAAGTCGTGATGGCGCCTGTCGTGGAACCAGGCAAGCGTCCCTTTTTAACTAAGCTAAATTCAATTTCCAGTAAAAATGCGATTTTTAAACGAATTTATTA
>ML390602.1:0-11256 GCA_005239525.1 Nicotiana knightiana | reverse complement strand
TTAATATTTATAGCAAAATAGTATAGAATTTGGGTGTGGTCAAAAAATAGTTGTTCACAGCGAGGATGCCCAGGGATTTCTAGATAGGTGCCAGACGATACTGCGCACCGCGGGTATTCTGGAGACCAGTGGGGTCTCGTTTGTCACCTTTCAATTTGCGGGTGCTGCCTTTGCTTGGTGGGAGTCTTTCGAGAGGCGTAGACTGGTTGGTTCAGCACCTCTTACCTGGCAGCAGTTCTCCACGATCTTTTTGGAGAAGTATGTTACTCAGTCCCATAGAGAGGAGCAGCGTAGGCAGTTTGAGCAGCTGTGCTAGGGAGAGTTTTCAGTCACTCAGTACGAGATGAGATTTTCCGAGTTGTCTAGGCATGCTTCTGAGATTATCCCTACTGATAGGGAGAGGGTGAGGAGGTTCGTAGATGGTCTTTCTTATCAGCTTCGGTTGTTTATGACTCGAGAGAGAGTATCGGGTGCTTCATTCGAGCAGGTTGTTGACATAGCTCGAGATATTGAGTCTGTTCGCCGCCAGGAGCGGGAGGAGAGGGAGGTCAAGAGTCCTTGTGGTTCGGGTAGTTCCAGTGGTGATCCCTTCAGGGGACAGTTTCAGCAGGGTAGGGGCCGTCCATTTAGGCCTCCTCAGTCAGGCCGCCCAGCTTATAGTGGTGCATCTTCGGGGTAGGGTCCCCGTGGTTCTCAGTCAGGCCGTACTTCATTTAGTGCCCTCCCAGCTCAGAGTGCAGCTCGAGCACCTCCAGTTCAGGGTTCATCTATTTAGGAGTCTTCCAGTGGGCGTGCAGGTGCTAGGGGTTTCTACCAGTCCCCGCCTCCATCTCCAGGTAGTTGTTTTGAGTGCGGAGAGTTCGGGCACGGGTAGAGGCAGTGTCCTCGCCATTCCGGTGGATCTTCTCAGCAGAGGGGCCAGTCCTCGACTTCAGCTCCAGTCACTTCACCACCTGCCCAGGCAGCCATGGGTGGTGGTCAATCAGCCAGAGACCTCCCTAGAGGGGGAGGTCGAGCAGGGGGAGGTCAGGCTCGTATGTATGCATTTCCAGCCAGGCCGGATGCTATGGCCTCAGATGCCGTTATTGCAAGTATTGTTTCAGTCTATTGCCGTGATGCCTTGGCTTTATTTGACCCTGGTTCAACATATTCCTATGTTTCTTCATATTTTTCCGATTTTTTGGATATGCCCCTTGAGTCTCTAGTCACCTCTGTTCGTGTGTCGACTCCGGTGGGCGATACTATTATTGTGGACCGTGTGTATCGGTCGTGCATTATATCTATTGGGGGTTTGGAGACCCGAGTGGACCTACTGTTACTCAACATGATCGATTTTGATGTGACTTTGGGCATGGATTGGTTATCTCCGTGCCATGTTGTTCTTGATTGTCACGCTAAGACCGTGACCTTAACTATGCCAGGGTGTCCGAGGGTTGAGTGGAGAGGTTCTTCCGAGTATATTCCTAGCAGGGTGATTTCTTACTTGAAGGCTCGACGCATGGTTAAAAAGGGGTATTTATCTTATTTGGCCTTTGTGAGGGATGTCGGTGGTGAGACTCCCGCTATTGATTCAATTCTTGTGGTCCGTGATTTTTCGGATGTGTTTCCTGTAGACCTGCCAGGTATGANGATTATCGGCAGTTGAATAGGATTACGGTGAAGAACCGGTATCCCTTGCCCCGTATTGATGATTTGTTTGACCAGCTTCAGGGAGCCAGAGTATTTTCCAAGATTGATTTGAGATCTGGATACCATCAGTTGAGGATTCGGGATTCTAATATCCCGAAGACTGCTTTCAAGACTAGGTATGGTCATTATGAGTTCTTGGTTATGTCGTTTGGGCTGACCAATGCCCCATCTACGTTCATGCAATTGATGAACATCGTGTTTCAGCCTTATCTTGATTCCTTCAACATTGTGTTCATTGATGACATCCTGGTTTATTCTCGTAGCCAGGAAGAGCATGCCCAACATTGAGGGTTGTGTTACAGAGATTGAGGGAGGAGAAGCTTTATGCGAAATTCTCCAAGTGTGAGTTTTGGCTGGGATTGGTAGCTTTCTTGGGGCACATAGTGTCCAGTGAGGCGATTTAGGTTGATCCAAAGAAGATAGAGGCGGTGCAGAGTTGGCCCAGACCGTCCTCAGCTACAGAGATTAGGTGTTTCCTTGGTTTGGCGGGATATTACCGTCGCTTTGTGGAGGGATTCTCTTCGATAGCTTCGTCTTTGACCAGATTGACCTAGAAGGGTGCTCTATTCAGATGGTCTGATGAGTGTGAGGAGAGCTTTCAGAAGCTCAAATCAGCATTGACTAAAGCTCCAGTACTAGTTTTTCCTGCTCGTTCGGGTTCTTACACAGTTTATTGTGATGCTTCTAGAGTTGGCTTGGGAGTGGTATTGATGCAGGATAGTAGGGTGATTGCCTACGCATCCAGACAATTGAAGGTGCACGAGAAGAATTATCCAGTGCACGATCTTGAGTTAGCTTCCATTGTTCATGCCTTGAAGATTTGGCGGCATTATCTGTATGGAGTGCAGTGTGAGATTTTCATTGATCATCGCAGTTTGCAGTATCTGCTGAGGAAAAATGACTTGAATTTGCATCAGAGGAGATGGTTAGAGCTCCTCAAGGATTATGACCTCACTATCTTATATCATCCGGGGAAGGCCAATGTAGTTGCCGATGCCTAGAGTCGCAGACAGAGAGTTTGGGGAGTTTAGCTTACCTTCCAGTAGCAGAGCGACCATTAGCTCTTGATGTTCAGGACTTAGCAGGTCATTTGGTGAGATTGGATCTATCAGAACCCCCGCAGGTGTTGGCTTCTGTAGCCTCCAGTTCTTCTCTTTACGATCAGATTAGAGCACGCCAGTATGATGATCCACATTTGCTTGTTCTTCAGGACAGGGTACGTCGCAGTGATGCCAGAGATGTGGTTATTGGTGATGATGGGTCATGAGGATGCAGGGCCGGATTTGCGTGCCCAATGTAGATGGACTTCGAGATTTGATTATAGCAGAGGCTCATAGTTCGCAGTATTCCATCCATCCGGGTGCCGCAAAGATGTATCAGGATTTGAGGCAGCATTATTGGTGGAGGAGAATGAAGAAGGATGTTATGGAGTTTGTGGCTCGGTGTCTCAACTGTCAACAGGTCAAGTATGAGCACTAGAGACTGGGTGGATTGCTTCAGAGGTTTGATATTCCGGAGTGGAAGTAGGAGCAGATCGCCATGGACTTCATAGTCGGACTCCCACGGACTTCAAGGAGGTTTGATGCTATATGGTTATTGTGGATCGGCTGACCAAGTCCACGCACTTCATTCCTGTTGGTACTACGTATTCATCGGAGAGGTTAGCTGAGATTTATATCAGGGAGATTTTCCGTTTGCATGGGGTTCCAGTTTCTATCATTTTCGACAGAGGCACTCAGTTCACGTCCTAGTTTTGGAGAGCCTTGCAGAGAGAGTTGGGTACTCAGGTTGAGTTGAGGACAACATTTCATCCTCAGACCGACGGGCAGTCGGAGCGTACCATTCAGATTTTGGAGGACATGTTGCGTGCTTGTGTGATTGTCTTTGGTGGTTCATGGGAACAGTTTCTGCCACTAGCAGATTTTGCATATAATAACAGTTATCAGTCGAGTATTCCGATGGCTCCGTATGAGGCCTTGTATGGCAGGAGATGTAGATCTCCGTTTGGTTGGTTTAAGTCGGGCGAGGCTAGGTTATTGGGCACAGACTTGGTTCAGGATGCTTTGAGTAAGGCAAAGTTGATTCAGGAGCGGCTTCGCACGGCGCAGTCTAGGCAGAAGAGTTATGGGGACCGGAAGGTCCGAGATGTGTCTTTCATGGTTGGGGATAGGGTGTTGCTGAAGGTATCACCCATGAAGGGTGTTATGCGATTCGGGAAGAGAGGGAAGTTGAGTCCCAGGTTCATTAGACCATTTGAGGTACTTCAGAGGGTTGGGGAGGTGGCCTATAGGCTTGCTGTGCCTCCCAGTTTATCGAGTATTCATCTAGTATTCCATGTTTCGATGCTCCGGAAGTATGTTGGTGACCCTTCCCATGTTTTGGACTTCAGCACGGTTCAGCTCGAGGGTGATATGTCATATGAGGTAGAGCTAGTGGCTATTTTGGGTCGTTAGGTCAGGAAGCTGAGGTCTAAGGATATAGCTTTGGTGAAGGTTCAATGGAGAGGGCAGCCGGTGGAGGATGCCACCTGGGAGACCGAGCGGGAGATGCAGGACAGATATCCTCACTTATTCGAGGCTCCAGGTATGTTTCTAGACCCGTTCGAGGATGAATGTTTGTTTAAGAGGGGGAAGATGTAATGACCGGACCGGTCGTTCCAAGAGATTTATCCCATTTCTCCTATTTCTGCATTGTTAAGTACCGCTATGTTGTTTTTGATGTGTTGGATCAATTGGTTTGGGTCCGGAGTATTTATGGTGATAGTTTAGGCATTTAGCCTTTTAAAGTAGCCTAATAGTTGAGGAAGTCAATTGAGAGTTGACTTATTGGTAAACGACCTCGGAATGCAGATTTTATGGATCAGATAGCTTAGTTAGGTGATTTGGGACTTATGAGTGTGTTCGGAATATTTTTTTGATGTCCGGTGTAGAATTAGGCTTGAATTGGTGGAAGTTAGTTTTGGCGATTTCGGGTCGGTAGTGGAAAATAGGCTATCGAGGTCGGAATGGAATTCCGGAAGTTGGAACAGTTTCGTAATGTCATTTTGGATATGTCTGCAAAAATTTCAGGTTAATCGGAGGTGTTTCGGTTGGTTTCGGCGTAGTTGGAGAATTTAGAAGTTTCAAAATATTTAGACTTGAATTTGATGTAAATTTGGTGTTTTCGTGTTGTTTTTGGTGTTTCGAGGGTTCGACTAAGCTTGAATGATGTTATGGGTTATGTTGGTATGTTTGGTTGAGGTCCCGAGGGCCTCTGGTGTGATTTCGGATGGTTGACGGGAAGTTGGAGTGATTTTTGGAAATATGTTCTGCTGGTTTGCTGGTGTTTTCGCACCTGCGGAAGGGGAGTCGCAGGTGCGGTTGCGCAGGAGCGGAGAGAAAGGTCGCAGGTGCGAGTTTTGCCTGTGTAGGGAATGGTCCACAGGTGCGAGGGGTTTGTTGCACCTGCGATGTCGCAGGTGCGGAATGTTTGTCGCAGGCGCGAGAATGGGCAAATTAAGTGAGTTTCGCTGGTGCGCACCCTGACCGCAGGTGCGGAAATGACTGTGCAGAACAGTATAAAAAGGACCCCTCCGCCCAATTTATTAGTTTTCATCAATTTGCATGCGGGAGGAGTCCATTGAAGGTGGTTTTGAGAGAGAATTTCAAAGTTCTTTAGCAAAGGTAAGTTCTTTGGTTGTTAATCCCGTTCCTATGCTATTTTGGTAAGATTAGGCTTGAAAATTTAAGGATTTGGGTAGGAGAAAGCTGGAAAAATGGGAGGAAAGAATTTGGGATTTATTTTGAGGTTTTGGAATGGCAATTATGGTCCGATTTTGGTTTTCTTGGTATGTATAGAATCGTGGGAGGACGAGGTTTCTAATGATGTAAAAATTATTGAATTCCGAGATGTAGACCAGGGGCTCGGGTTTGGCCAAATTTCGAGATTTTTTATCAAATTGATAATTTTCGATTGGGTTGTGTTCCTTGAGTATATATTAATGATGTTGAACTGATTTTGGCTAGATTCGGAGCAATCGGGAGCCAATTTGAGGGGCAAAGGCATAGCGGACTAGTGTCGCGGCCCGGTAGAGGTAAGTAATAGTCTTAAATCTTGTCCTGAGGATGGAACCCCGGACTGCATTATTCTCACTGAATTTGGAAGGACGCACATGTCTGATGATGAATATATGGCGCGTACTGATTTTTGGATTGGATCAGGTCCTCTCTGCGGCAACTAATGAGTTCCATATTTACTCAAAATATTATGTTAAATTATTTTCTAAATATTTGTGAAATATTTGGGTTGTACGCCGTGTTTAGGGCCGCGTGCCGATCTGTTTAGACCCCTTTGAGGGCGTTTTACTGTTGTTTTCTTCACTACATGTTGATGATTTTACTCATCATCATTGTGCATACGGTTTTAATTGAAACTCAGCCTGATTTACACTACCTGAGCATTAAAATGATATTTTCAGGTCGAGTACCCGTTCTATTACTTCGCCCGAGGGGCTTTTCGAGTGGTTCCACCGAGTGTGGCCGAGGGCCAAGAGTGATGGCGAGGTGCTGAGTGATATTAGCGCTTGGGCTGAAGGAGCCCCTCCGGAGTCTATACACACCTCTAGTGAGTGCCCCGAGTGCGAGTGATTGGGAGGCATGAGTGGCTGTGAGGGCTTGAGGGATTGTGAGGCATGCCCGAGGGGCTGATTATGAAACTTGTTTTTGCCCGAGGGGCTACTTATGATTTTACTACATTCATTTTCATACAAAATCCTTGTTTTAAAGTTGTTAAAAATGTGCATTGTTTTAAGGACTTTGTGAAGTTGATTTCTAAGGCATGACGATTTCGTATATCTATGTATACTATTGGAAAGTAAGGTTGTGTATATTGTGACTGTCACACCTGCTATTTCACCTACACCTGAATTAATGAAGGGGTAATAAGGGAGTTTTTCCACTTTAAGTGACATTATTCGGATTTGGGATTTATTTATTTATTTCAGAGTCGTCACCCGGTTTTTGACGATGTTCCGGGACACCGTGTTATTTAAAAATCCCAAACCGAGGAAATTTTGACTATATTTTAATTTGTCTGTGACCAGAAATCCGAGTAAGGAATTCTGTTAACCCGAGAGAAGGTGTTAGGCATTCCCGAGTTTCGTGGTTCTAGCATGGTCGCTTAAATATTAATATTTGGCCTAATTATCTGATTATTTATATGTTTTAAACCTATTGTGCTTTTAGCCTTTTTCATTTTTTGGCCGCTTTTGTGGATTTATCTTGAAACAAGTCACGATGGCGTGCACTTGTTTGTTTTTGGACACATTATAACTGCGCCACATGAAATGCACCCGCAATTACAACATGTGATTTTTATTAAAATTTGAAGTTGAAGACGGGGACATGAGTTGTCGCACCCGAGTGTAGATTACGTAGTCCAGACTATGGTAATGACAGTTTTAAAGTGCCTATTTGAGGTGATGTTTGATTATTCTTCAGGTTTTTCTATTTTAAATAACTTTTTTAGTTTTAAAATCAACTAGGACGTTTATGGATTTATCTTGGACAAGTTACGATGGTGTACACTTGTTGTTTTTTGAACACATGGCAATCACGTCACATGAGATGCACCCGTGGTTGCTGTATGCATTTTATTAGTTGTTTGGAGTGATGGTCGGGGGCATGAGTTGCCACTCCCGAGTGTAGGTGAAGGTAATTTGAGGTAATACTCGATTTTTGTCTAATTTCAAACTAAAAGTATTCATTCTACCTAAGAATTGCCTAAAATAATGTCCAATAGCCTAAAGATAACATGTTTCGGGCTATGGCCATATTTTAGCCCCAAATTATTTCAACTCTTTTGGCCAATCCTAATTGTATCTAATTAACAAGAAGGGATACGTACAGTTTGAACTAACATCACTAGGGGTAATCATAGTAGGAACGTTTGCACAAAATATAACCGGAATCTGCGTTTTAGTGTTATTTTCAGTCATCATTTTTTTGAAAAAAAAAATTACACTCATATACATTCAAAGATTTGCCAAATTGTGTACAACTAAATCACCAGATTTTCAAGGATGCAGATTGTCAAAAGTGAATACTTGGTGTTTTAATTTTGTAGTCTAGGCGTAATCTATAGTTTCTTTTATCAGTCTGAATATGAGCATGTGTCACTGGAATTGAAATTCTTTTGTAAAGAATATGTTGCATATGTTGATTTCAGAGAATTTACTAGGTGCAAAATGAATTAGGCATGATTAACTCTACCTTATATTGATGGTAACTATAATCGTGATAGCCATTTTTCAAATCAGCGTATTTATAAAAATCCTATACATGCCAGCTTAGATATACACTCAACTTCCTACTGTTGTCATGCTACTTTAGAGACATGGATTGGATTATAAATTCACTAATAAAAACATCGTACTTTTGCAGAGAAAAAAAAAACAAACACGAATAGTAAGCAGAATTTAAGTATGTACAGTCCAGTCTTTAATTACAATGATTCTGAAAATGAATATAGTTAATTACAACTTCGACTGCTACTGTCAACATGTATTTTTGAAAGACAGAAAAATTTAAAAAGACAAGTCTAACTAAATTATCTGTCTTGTATCCTTTCAAAGCCATGCGTTTGAGCTTTCATTTGTAATCTGTAGAACACCTCAATTAGATGAGTGTGTTATGCACCCAATTGGACTAAACATGACTATGATAGGAAGTCGAGTTTAAATCGGATGATGCTTATACTAAGCTAAAAAAACAGAACTACTCGTGTATTCTTTAATGCGGATTATAAGTCCAAAATCTACTATTTAGTAATCAATATATTTTCAAACATTTATAGGACGAATCATATCATGAAGGAGGTTGGGCTCATCCTTTATGATGTTTTTACACCACTTTTACCAGAACAAGTTCTAGCCTCTTATAGGTCAAATCTGACCATAAAAGAGGGGTCAGATTCATCTCTATAGAGGTCTTATTCAACTCATAATTGTGCCATATCTTTAATTTTTTAGGCATTTTTAGAGTATGAATTTGACCACTTGAAGGGTTCAGATTCAATGTTCTACAACCTTTGTTGATTGTTCACTTTGTACCTTTAAGGGTGATAGCCTACTGTTTAAGCACTTAACATGGGGTGAATTTGACTATCAACAAGTCAAATTCATCTACCCTAGTGCTGATACTAACATAATTCTAAACTATACAGGAACTTTGATTATTTAGGCATTTTTAGAGAATGAATCTGGACATTTAAAGAGTCCAGATTCCTTATTCTAAGGCCCTTTTCGATAACCTATTTTATACCCTTAAGAGGGTGATTTTCAGCAACTAAGCCATTGTTTATGCACTATAATGGGATGAATTTGACCATTACAAGGTCGAATTCATCTACCCTAGTGCAAATTATCTTAATAATAGATTAAAGCAAACACAAAACCAACATCTAACTTATTTTAACTACACAAACTCAAAGCATTCTGAAATCAATAAGACTTAATCACAACTAAACAGAATGATTCCAAGGATTCAGGTATTTCATAGACAACACTCATTCATATTCATTTACCAGCATATTAACCAATCCCATTTTTAGATTTTTCATACCAAAAACAAAGGAAAAGGAGATTCAGCTAGAGGAGAAGGATTTAAACAACAAAGAAAAAGAACAAAAATTCAGATTAGATTATTTCAATAAAGTTAAGCTGTTACATACCTTGTTTGAAGAGAAAAGAAACAGAAAATCATGACCAAATAAAGGTCAGGCCAAGAGAAAATTCAGCTAGAAGAGAGAGAGTAATGAGGCAGCAAACAAACAGCAACCTCAAACCAACACAACACCCAAAATCAACCCAGGTGAGTTTGAAAAATTAGAAACTGAAGGAGAAACAAGGCTGAAAACCCAAGTAGATTCTTGATGAACTTTCGAAGAGAAATCAGATTTTTGTTCTACTAATATCTTTTGAAATCTTCTCATGAATAGGAAACTACTCTCAATTTTCTGTGTTTTCCAAAATATTTTTAGTAGCTAACTCAGTGTAAAAGAGGGTAAAATAGAATTTCCAAAAAAGATCCTTCTAATGTGGAAAATGGGTGTATTTATAAGGGACTTGGGGATATATCTAGCATATTCCCTGTCTAATGAGATGAAATAGTGCATAGGGCAGCTATCACCCTTATCCTTTGGGACAGCTGCCCCTATTCCAGAAATTTCCAGCCATTATAATAACCCTAATACCCTTAAGAAATCTGATTTTAAAAGTCTAGAAGGTTCTTGGGTTGTTACACCCAAGATTCCCTCACCTAGGATTCCTAATATACCCCTTGAAGTCCCTGAAATTACCATTAGGTAACTAGGGTTAAACCTGCTTGGGTTATTATTAGCCCTAGTTAATTAATCCCAATTAGCTCACTTTAGTTAACTAATGGTTATCCTCAACTAGAATTAGGTTAGTTAGTTAAACGTTAGTTAATTAATGAAAATTAGTTATGTTATTAGGCTTGGTTATTTATCCTACACTATGGTTTATTTCAATTTTCAACTTAAGTCTAAATGGGATCAACTTTCCTTTAAGTACCCAAAAATCATGATTCTAGTAACTAACCCATTGTCATTTGGTCAATTAGCTTAGGTAAACAAAAATCAGAATTTACTTTCAACCAAGCAAAAGCAATGATGAAACTCTATTTAATAGTAGTTAATTTAGCTATTTATGCAATTAGACATGCAATCATCAGGCAACAAACCTTATGGTAACACTTTGAAACGGTGTTTTACTTTGATAATTAAGGAGAGGCAGTCAATCATAAGAGAGAAAATCAAAAGCAGGAATTAAACAACGTGTGATTAGGCAAGGCGAGTTCATGGAATCTTTCAAGAATTTCACACAGAAAATATACCTATACCAACAAGTTCAGATTCGATCGGCTAGGGAAAATTAATNTAGCTTGAACTAATATTAAGCCCTATGCTAAGTTACTCAATTACCTAAGAGTGGTTCAATTGGTCTAAACATAATCAATTAACGGGTCAATGAAAGAGAAGCACACACACACACACACATGATTACTAAAAGAACCTAGATTAATCACAAAGAAACATGACTAAACAGGCACGAGTAGTAAGAGAACAAAAATAAAAACTAGCCTAAAACAGTGGTGATTATACAACCCTATTCATAATTTCAGTAAAAACGAGATAACAAAAATAACAAAGGAAGAAGAAAACAGAAGAAGAAAAAAAAAGGTGGGGAAAATACCCATTTGATGGGTTTGGCCGGAAAAAGGAAGTTGCCGGACCTTGTGGGGTTTGAATGGAATCAAACATACGTGAATCACTTGCTCTTGTGGAGAGCAAGTGACTCATAAGTCTGAGCCATTGATTCGCTTTCAATCGATGGGGGGTGAACTCTAGGGTTTCAGTGTTTTTTCAGATCTGAAATTGCTCTATTTCGGGTGAGTTTTGGGGGAAACTGATGGTGGGGTGTGGTTGAGGATGAAGAAAGGATCATCGGGTAAGAATTTGATGGTATTTGGTTGAGCTCCGGTGGCCGGAAGGCGGTGGGATCCTGGGGCG
>ML390596.1:33617-48686 GCA_005239525.1 Nicotiana knightiana | reverse complement strand
AGGAATACTTTTTTTTTTACAGCAATACAACTTCTTTTCTTTTTTTTTTTGCCTTCTTTTTTCAATTCAAGTGGCGCTCACTTTTTCAAAACAGTGCACCTTTCTCCATATTTCATTAATTCCACTCAAATTCCAAACCAACCACCCCACACTTTAACTTTTACACAATTCATAACAATTCAAATGCTCATGAGAGGTTAAAAGGTTCAAATAGATGGTTAATTCAAACAAATGGGTAAGGCTAATAATGTGGTTGCCAAAGAAACAGGATTACAGGCTCAAAGGGGTTAACTACGATACATAACAATTAGGCGGGTAAAATATACATATCTGGCTCAACAAAGAAACGCCTATATCACTTCCAAGACTGAACAAAACTACTATTTCTCTTTACAAACACACGAGGCAAGTTCTAGACATAAAATGCAATGCATAGAATAACACGCAAACCTCACACACACATGGCACATAACTCACTCAAGATTGGTTTCATCAAGACACTCTAGTCAAAGCAGTTAAGCAAATTTAAAATCATACAATTTAAGGTACTTATACAAGAGCCAACAACTGAGCCTAAGCGTCACAATCAAAGTACTCACTATTCTCAAGGCATAACAAAGTCAAGAGATATTGCTTTAATTCAAAACACAACACAATGGCTCCTCTTCCTAAAAAAAATAAATAAAACTAACTACACCCGGTTCAAACAAAACCCTTGAAAAGAACTGCGGCACAAAGAAAATCAAGGGGGAATTGCTACACTACCTAACAAAAGAAAATATATTTTTTTTCTTTAGACTTAAATCCCTCAAGAAAATTGTCTAATAGATCCATTGTCGGGAAAAGTCTAATCTTTTCTATTTTAAAAAAAATTATTCAATTAAACTAACACAACTAAAATAGCATAGAAAGTCACCCAGACAATTTTCTCACCCCACACTTAAAATTGTGCATTGTCCCCAATGCATGCCCATACATATAAGAGGATAAAAGAAACTCCCTGATGGGCCAAAGGCCGAAGCAATAGCATCTCATGGGGTACTCAGACTACTCCCAGGCCTGGTCCTTCGAGCGGGTAGCTCACACTTAGTTCCAACCAATAATTTGATGTTGCATCCTTCCAATGGCTTTGCGTTTCATGCTCCTAAAAATAAAAAATCGACACTACAAGAATAATAAAATAATAATAATAATAAATAAATAAATAAAGTAAAATAAAAAAAAATAAAGATGGGTTGCCTCCTAACAAGCGCTTGATTTAACGTCGCGGCACGACGCGAATCACTTTTTGCCTCCACCGCGAGCTTATGAATTGAACCCCCAATTTGGCTTCAAGTTTATGATTATGGTCATGGGGCGGTGGAACGAATCTAAATGGCCCAAGGAAATAATGTAGTATTCTGCACTCCTTGGCCTTTGTATGAGGTATGTAATCATGACTTTTTGGCAAGAAGAATTCTAGAATATATACACCTTGTTCCTTATTCCTTGACTCTTCAATTGGTTCGGATGACTCTATTTACATATCATCATCCAAACATAATATGGAAAAATGCTTGGAGTGTGGACCAATGCGGTCAAACACATAAACTTCAGGACTTTCAACATCCTCAGCATCAATGATACTAGAGTCAACAAAATTTATATCCTCAAAGTCCTTGGCTGACTCTAGTATCACTTCTTCACCATCGACATCCACAAATTGTAGTTGGCTAGGTTGTTGATGTTCTACTCTGACCCCCTCAATTATCACCTCAAATTCACGCTCTTTTTGGCTACTATCCTCAATATTGGCTTGTTGAGTATTAACAACTCCAACCACTTGACTAAATTGAGCCTCCAACTTGCGAATAGTTGTCTCTTGTCTTTCTATCTGCAGTTGTTTCTCATTATTTTGTTCTAAAAGGCACTTTAACATATCCTTGATCTCCTTCAGGTCTGCTTCCCCAAGTTCTTTTTTCCTATTAACTTCACAAGGAAAAGTAGAACCATCATAGTAAGGGGTTGGGGGAAGATAATAAATATAAGCACAACCATAAAAGTGACCATTTTTACCACCACGCACATCACACACATTCCACAATAAGATTGAATTGATGCACATAACTCGCTCTCGGGAATATTTTGATATGAGTGGTTTCCTTCACAATATGTATGGAGATCAATAGTAGAATTATCTACACCTAAATTTCCATAATTCCAAGTTGTCATGTTTCTCAAGTCAACAGTTATAAAAAAAATAACACAAAAAAAAAATCAAACTTGAACCCTAGCAATATATACAGCTACAACTATATCGTTAGTTCCCCGGCAGCAGCGTCAAAATTTAACCACGCCCCACTCTAGTCCTAAAAAGGATAAGCGGTCGTTGCAAATATAATCCGGTCTAAAAGTCCGGAGTCGAATCCCACAGAGAACTAAGGTTTCACTATAATTGTCAATATTGCTAAGAAACACAAGTCCAAAAAATTTTCTAATTATAGAGATTATAATATTTATTTCTAACCAATTAACTAACAACTATTATAAAAGAAGTAAAATTATCAAATAACAAGGATGAAATTTGGGACAGAACTAAGGAGGTCTAGAGTTATGATTTCCCCAAATGTTAGAATCCTTCCCGCTATGTTCACTACAATTTTGCCTATGTATTGTCTACTGATCTTGAGCACTTTAGGTGCGGTAATTCTCTCTCGAGCAACTACAACAATTTACTAGACATATTCTCTCGAACTACGCTAGTTGGCTCTTATCTAACCGCTCATTATGACCACGTCAAGGATTTGTTATTTCTAAACCTACCTTTAAACCTGCTGTATTGATTTCTCACATATGTTAGGAGTGACGTTGTTCAACAACCACCTAAATATGTATCCTTTCTCAAGCAACACATAATAAATAGGCACAGTCAATCGATGGCCATTCAATCAACAACAATAAACACATAATTGAACAAGTAGAGAAATCGAACGGCTCAATTATATAAAAACATAACAAGAATCTATCCTACAAAAGGTTTCATCAAAACCCTAGATAACAAATTAGCTATTCATAATAATATGTAAAACTACAATACTAAAAGTCATAACCACAATGAAAAACAGGAAGAGGAAGGAAAAACTCGTAGAAGAATTCCCCGCCTTGCTTCTATTGTGTGTTTGCCTCCTTAGGTCGAATCTGTGTCAAAAATCTGTCTAATCTACTCAAAATATCATTTTTCCATGTATATACACCAAGTAGGGTCAGGCCCAAACAATTATACCTTCTCCTACGTGAAACAGGATAATTTTTTCAGGATTGGAGCTCGCGGTCGCGGTCAACCGCGCTCCGGGCGCGGTATTTACTTAGTGTACTGCCTCAGTCCGCGTCAGGTCCGCAGTTGCAGTTGCGACCGCATTTTTCACCCTGTTTCGTTTGGAATTTGGAAAAATATAAAACATGAAAGTTGTATCCCTCTGAGTTAGATTTCCATCCATATATTGTATACCCCAAATGGAGTTCTGAACAAAAAGTTATGTCTATTGTACTAGACAGCGCGTAATATGCCTACTCGAGTCTTCGTTTGTTCTTAACTATCAAATTTGACCCCTGAACACGATCCCGACTTAATTCCTTGGGATTTACTCAGAATCCAAAGCTACAAATCACTTGAATTCATTCCATAACATCTACATAGCTTGGAATCACTCCTACAAGATATAAAATATACAATTAGTAGCGATTAAAGCTCAAACTCAATTAAAGTACAGTAAACTAGAATATAATAAGCGATTAAAATATGTAATTATAGCCTATCATCAGATACCTAACATAATCATATCACTTCTAAAGTAATTACAAGTAAATCACTATAACAAACATCAATTGGTAAACTAATAATTATAATAACTATCCTGCAACAACAGGTAAGTTACACCAATAGCATAAAGATCTCAATCCGTATAGGACTTTACATTGATATATTTCTATTATCCGCTCCTGTTTGAGAGTATTCCATATTTTCAAGAACAATCGTTTTATGATGTTTACTTAATTAAGTTCAAAATGACATGATTTCCTTTGTTGAACATCTTGTTCATACACCCAAACAATTGTAAAGATCTTATTATTTTAAATTTTAAAAGTAAAAGAAAATGTAAGTCTATAGAAATCAGAAAGTACAGAATAACTGGTAATTAATTTTTACAACGTTATTTGATACAGCAAAATGCAAGTCGTCCTAAATCTATAGGAGTAAATTATAAATTCATATATCGCATGCAAGCTGGCAAATATCCAGAAGGCCTATAATTGTATTTTTGCTAGTAATGTGGGGCTATACATCGATATATTTCTATTTCTACTTCTCTTGGAGATTTTTCCATATTCTCATGGTCTTTTATGAGCCTTCACTGTCAAATTGCTCTCTTTATTAGCCATTTATTAGTCATGATTAATTACTTGCAATACTTTATAGAGGCAAATTCCATATTTTCTTTCTCACTAACTTAATTCAGAGGCTACTCCATTTGCTGTAAGTTTAGCTTATTATAAATATGTAAAGTGATGAAAACTTCTTATGCATTTTATCCTTTTAGAGATAGTTTGGCTGGATGTATAAGAATAGTATTGAATAGGTATATTGGTAATGATGAGTTTAGTTATGCTGGAATTATGTCTTATCGACAGATTGGTTTGGTGTATTAAAAGTATTTAAAATGTAGTTTTATTTTATACATGCTCATCCATGTATTAAAAATTATGGTATTAATAATGCCATGGTTTGCTATATATAAAAATAATACTACTTAATATGGTGTATAACTAATAAAGACATTAGTTATGCCTCTCTCTCTCTCTCTCTCTCTCTCTCTCTCTATATATATATATATATATATATATATATATACTATATTAAAAGCACGAAGGCACTTAACGAAATATCGTTCGTTTTTTTTACCCTTTAAAAATAGATTTCACACTAGATAAAATAATAATTTAACTATTTTCTATTATTTAGGAATAATCATTTAATTATTTTCCTAGTATTTAGTACTTAGAAATCAACTAAACTTTATGTATTGAATCCTTCCTTGCTTAAAATAGGTAAGGCAACATATTTGTAGAAGGAATGTAACAGACGAAACAATCAAAGTAGGAATTGAAGTTTCACCTACTTATAACTCTTTTTAGGTTATTCTTTATTTGAATGACTACACAGTAAATTTTAATATTTCGGACATCAAAATCAATTAAATTTATCTTATACAATTCAAATAATTTTTTTATAAACTTTTTTCCTTATGATCTACATACATAGAAATTAGCAGTGTATGTTTATAAGAAGCATTTTAAAGCTCCAATCAATTTGGTATACTTTTCCACAAAATTATTTAAACTATTATATATATCAGTTTATATAATTATTTATTTGAAATATACTTATGTGATTAAGTATAGTTTATGTTTTTTGCTACCTATAACATTAACCCATTCTAACTATTTTAAAATCGTGAGTACTATGAAAAATATAAAACCCAAGTTTTAAAATAATACGAGACAACTATATGGAAAAATAATAAAAAACATCAATATACAGCTCACTCAAATTATAACTTAATTATTTATTTAATATTTAAATTAATTAAATCAACTAAATTTTAGTTACTAAATAAATCATTATTTGAATTATGTATGAAATCCTAATATTTAAAATTTATCAACCAAGATTTTACCTAAAATAAATTATTTACTTATTTGAAGTGTGTACCATAACTATAATACCTTTTATGTTAATTTTTTTTAATATTTAGAGCTGTATAATATAAAAATTTTAATAAGCTTTTGGATAATATTCGAAACTACATTCAATAATTATTTCGACTTGCAAACATCATCTATTCTAAATGTTTAGTATTTATCAATAATTAAAAAACAACATACAAACAATAAATACTTTTCTGTTAATGTATGCAAACTTGAAATAATAAGGATAAACAACAGAAGATAAACTATATTCTAATTGAGTTATTGTTAATTATTATTTTTTTCTTTTGCATATATTTTAACAAATTACAGCTTCCTGCATTTTTATATATTAGTTTATTATTATAAATTGATGACTCAACATTAGAAACTTTTAAATTTATATTTTTACTTATTAATTTTTTTCGTAGGAGCTATATGCCAACCTTATCGTGATGTGTTAAGGCATAAATATAATAATAATTTTCATAGAATATTCTTACAAAACTCCGAGGACTATTATTTGGCTGGATTTGGAATCTATATATATATTCTTAGAAAATTATGCATCTTATTTGTGTTTTTAGTATAACTCAAAAATATTATTTAATACTACTTATGTTTTTTAAAAAAAGTTATTTACTTATAGACAAGGGAAACACGCGCAAAGCGCGTAACCTAAGACTAATCTATATCTATCTGTATATGTATCTATATCTACCTATATACTGTATTAAAAACATGAAGTCGCTTAACGAAATGTTGTTCGCTTTTTTTACCCTTTAAAATAGGCTTCACATTAGATAAAAGTGTAATTTAACTTTTTTCCTAATATTCAAGACTAAATATTTAATTATTTTTCCTAATATTTAGGAGTTTTTTTCATTCTTTTTAGAATAATATTAGGAATTTGAATTCAACTATAATTCATTCAAAATGTGTAAGAAGGAAACCATATATATATAGAGAGAGAATATTTTGAAAACTTTGCTGCAGCTTATCAAACTGAAAAAAATAAATAAATTACACACTTAATTCCTCTTCCTTTTTGGAACCAAACCGTACGCTTTAGGATTCTTATGTTTTGCGCGTGTACACCAACTTGAGAATATAATTCCCCCGGTCGTTCAATTTTCTCAAATTGTCTTTTTAGCAATTTATAATTTAAATAAAAATAAATATACGAAGTGAAATTATAATTGTCTAATATAAATATACTTACGAAGAACAAAAAGTGATCTACATGCTAAAATATCTAACACAAATTTATAAGAAAAATTAGGTTATTTCTTCTCATATGTCCAAGTCTTGATAGACAGATTTACTTGATATATGTTACTAAATAACAAGCATCCCATAAAATTAATCGAAATATGCACAAACTGACTTGGACACTTACACAAAAAGTAAAAAAATAAAATTCTAAAATTCTTATCATAAAAAAAAATGGGAAACAATTTTTTCAAGAAGGAATCGAAGGTTCTTCAATTGCTAAAATTCTAAACTAAATAAAAGAGAAAAGATAACTTTTCAAGAAGCAGCGAAAGTTGTTTACACCTTCAAATTTGCTTTAAACGTCAAATTCGCAATAGACATTATATTTATTATTTTAATATTTTAACCTTTTATTTTATACACAAAATATAGTTTTTAATATATTATTAACTGAGAGAGGGATACACGCGCAACTTCGCGTACCCTAACACTAGTAGGTTGAAAAGCACTACCAAACAAGATGTTAGTATTACCAAAACTAATACATATATTATTTTCCCTAATACGCCGACTCCTCAGTAGAATTAGACGACATCGGATCAGACTAAATTCGTATTGAAAAAATAGGAAATTTGCACAATGTAACAGCACATGTTCAAAATCATAATTAGTGAAAATATAGGGATTAAAATTGCTAACTTTGCCACCAGCGGGCCCTTTCTCACACAATTTTTATATTACTAGAATCTGAATCTCTTAATATAGAACTTTTCATGAACAAGATTCAGTCCGATGTTATTGCTAGCGCCTAGCTGTTAGCATCTTTTTCAGCCAATCAAAGAATTCACAAGAATCACTCATCTTCTATAAATATACTACTCCACTTTATACTGTTTCTCTTCTATCAATCTTTTCTCACCAGGTATCTTTAATTTTTCTTCATTCTTTTGTTGTTTCATATAATTGTTCGTTTCGACTTTTGATCTCTCTACTATTAACTGAAGAAGTTTGGTGGGTAAGAAACATGATCGTCTGAGTTATTTTATTGGATTTTTACAGTATCATTAACTTCGCTTTGACGCCTCTTTCATAGAAATCGTGCCATCTCGTGCCAAAACGCCACATACAAATTATCATGTAAAATAATACTAGTATGTTTTACCTATTTTTCTGAGCAAACAAAACAGTAGCCAGAAACCAAACAAAATGTGGTTTTTAAATTTTTTTCCTCATAGTCATATATAAAAGCGACACCTCTTCGCGGGGAAAATACACTGTGTAGGTAGCTATATATATATATATATATATACACTATGCATTCACTCTCCTTAATTTTCTGATATATTTATTTTTATATATTTTGACACCCCTTAATGAAAATTTTGACGCCACTGTATATAAGGTTCATGCTTTGACACATTGAGATCTGAGAGTCAGTTTCTTATTCTAAATAGGATTAGAAAATCATTGATACTAATAAATGATTATGCAGAAGAAAATGGGAAGAGAGTCAGAATTAAGAAGAAGAATATGTTCATGCACAAAAGAAGACTTCCTTCCAGAGGAGTCATTCAAGAGCTGGGGGAACTACGTGAAGGCACTGAAGCAAACCCCGAATAGATTCATGGACAGGGTGGTGACACGATCGAAAGACGAAGCGGAGGTGGAGGCAAAGTCGAGGAGCCAACATGAGATGAAGAAGACACTTTCGTGGTGGGACTTGATATGGTTTGGAATGGGTGCAGTGATTGGTGCTGGGATTTTTGTGCTAACTGGTCTTGAAGCAAGTCAAGATGCAGGCCCTGCTGTTGTTCTCTCATATGTGGTTTCTGGTATCTCCGCTTTGCTTTCTGTTTTCTGCTATACTGAGTTTGCTGTTGAGATTCCTGTTGCAGGTAAAATCATCACCAACTCTTTTTTTCTTTTCTTTTCTTTTTTTAACTTGTATATATAGTATAATGATAATTTAGTGTCCTAATTATGCCAATGAGATAGTTCTTTTGCTCTATATTGACTTTTTATTGTGTATAAGACATTGATGGTATTTGGTTATTACTACATAATTCTTTTATTTATTTTAATGTATAAATTTTCTACTTTCACTAATTATGATCGATTACTTGTAATTACATATGTTTGACCTGATATGGTAAAAATTAGTGTATAGAAGTTCATCTCTTTCTTTTTCTTGGTTTCAAAAATTGAAGTGTCAACAAATGAGTTTGGCAGGTGGTTCATTTGCTTACTTGAGGGTGGAGCTTGGTGACTTTGTGGCCTTCATTGCTGCTGGTAATATACTCCTAGAATATGTCATAGGTGGTGCTGCAGTTGCTCGCTCTTGGACTTCCTACTTTGCAACTTTATTAAACTACCAGCCTGACAAATTCCTTATCAAGGTGAACACTTTAGCAGAGGGCTACAACCAACTTGATCCTCTTGCTGTTGGGGTTTGCATTATCATCTGTTTCATTGCAATTCTCAGCACAAAGGGTTCTTCTCGTCTCAATTATGTCGCCTCAATCATTCACATCATCGTCATCTTTTTCATCATCATCTGTGGCCTTATCAAGTCAGACACCAAGAACTATACACCCTTTACGCCATTTGGTGCACGCGGTATCTTCAAAGCCTCTGCAGTGCTATTCTTTGCTTATGTTGGTTTTGATGCAGTTTCTACCATGGCTGAGGAAACTAAGGATCCCGGCAGAGACATCCCCATTGGCTTAGTTGGTTCTATGGTGATCGCCACAACTTTGTACTGTTTATTGGCCATTACTCTGTGCCTTATGCAGCCATATCAAAACATTGATCCTCATGCTCCATTTTCTGTGGCATTTAAAAATGTGGGATGGAGTTGGGCGCAATACATAGTGGCTGCAGGGGCGTTGAAAGGAATGACATCAGTGTTGTTAGTTAGTGCTGTTGGTCAAGCTCGTTACTTAACTCACATTGCAAGAACTCATATGATGCCACCTTGGTTTTCATATGTAGATGGCAAGACTGGAACACCAGTTAATGCAACAGCAGTTATGACAGCTGCAACTGCTATCATTGCCTTCTTTACAAAACTTGACATTTTATCTAATCTTCTCTCGATTTCCACCCTCTTCATCTTCATGCTTGTTGCACTTTCTCTGCTTGTTCGTCGTTACTATGTGAGTGGAGTGACCACAAATGCAAACCGTAACAAGCTCATTGCTTGTCTACTGGTCATCCTGGCTTCATCAACCGCGACAGCTGCTTATTGGGGACTAAGTGAGAAGGGATGGATTGTCTACTGTATTACTGTGCCCATATGGTTCTTGGCAACACTGGGGATTTGGCTTTTCGTTCCTCAAGCACATGATCCAAAGCTTTGGGGTGTACCTTTGGTTCCATGGCTACCTTCAGCCTCAATTGCTATTAACATATTCCTTCTAGGGTCAATTGATAAGGATTCATTCATTAGGTTTGCTGCCTGGACTGGTTTTCTTTTGGTGTATTACATCTTTTTTGGACTCCATGCTTCCTATGACACTGCAAAGGAGTTTGAAAAGAGCAAAGAATTGAAGAATCTTGAAGATGGAAATGGGACATTGCCTACAACCAAAAATGCTCCTACTAATTGATAATGCTATTTTTCATGTTTTACCAGTTCCTAAGGTTTCCATTTCTCTTTATTCAAACAGATGCGACTAGTCCTTTGTACAGAAGCTTAAATGGCAATTATTCATATTATTGTCCCAGTAATTTGTGAAGAATGCATTTACTTGCAAAAGATCTTAATCGCGTTTTAGTAGATTTCTTCATGACAGAAAATTACATACTTTCTGGAAATGAACCTATATGCACTTGTCCGAGTATCTTTAATGATTCTGGAAAAAAATCTAGTACCATCACTGTATAAAACTTAAGTAGATATAACAAGCAAGAGGAGTCCTCCCACTAAATTTGTAGCATCACTGTGTGACACACCAATATCACTTCCATCTCTTTTTTACAAGATTGGCTATGTCCAATCAAATCGAACAGTGATTTTTACAATGATTTGTATTTATTTAAAACCGATGTTGTGTTTATTTCAATTCATCTTGTAAAAAATTTAAATCTTCGAAGCTCATGATTTGTACTACCAGTCCTTGAGAAATGTATTAAGGTTAAGTTATTTTATCATTTATTTGTCTAAGAAAATCTCATTAAATCAGATAGTTGTTAATTGGCTTAACTAGCGAATTGGGTTAAGTGCCATCACAACTAGTTGGATTTTGAGTCGTGACAAGGAATTAAGAGTTGGGTTAAAAGATGGTTGGATTTTATCGGGTTGGGCATGGTTAAAAGAAATATAGGGTCAAGTAAAGAAGAACCAGTAACATAAAGGTTAATGGCATGAATAGGCCAAAAATATAACGGTAGTGGCATGGATAGGCCGACCTTTTAACAAATGACATAAATAAGTCATTTCCGTTAGTTGAGTGGCATTTTTAAGCCTTTTCCGTTAGATATAACAAGCAAGAGGATACCATCACTGTGTGACACACCAATATCACTTTCATTTCTTTTTTACAAGATTGGGTATGTCCAATCATCAATTAACTATTAAGAAGGTTAGGCATTGTGTCCCCTCCATGTATTTGCTTTTTGGGTTCTAATATATACATGCTGCTGCTAGGGTCAGAACCAAAACTAGGAGATTTTTATTTGTTTTTTTAAAAAGGCGAGGGAAGTCACAATACCAAAGATTTGACCCTTAGTTTACAAAAGTTGTAAAAATATGCTAAACACAAAATAAATTCAAATGAGTGAGCAAACCTACTATCTCGTGATTGTGAAGAAATGATTTTGAGAAAGAGAACTGAAAGCATATGCAGACTTTTGAGTGTACAATAAAACTTTGGAACTTCAATCCAGTAGCCAAACAGTGTAAAGGGAACAAAAGTAAACGTTCCAATTATATTAATGAAGACAAACCTGATGAGATTACTACCTTCTTCGTTTTTTGATAAATAGATTAATACTCATTTCATAATGCCATGGGTTAGGACTTATCATTGTTCAACTGACTGCAAGAATCCGAAGATATCTACAAGAAAAAAAGCACACAGATCATTAGTAAGAATAGCTGTGGGGCTCCAAATTTAAGGAGCATACAGTATCTGCAATGGCAGACTATACATTTCATCATCAGGCTGCGATGTGTTTCTAAATATTACGCCTGTAAGGCACAATAAATTTTTTTTCTGAAAACCGGGTTTCTGTGATGCCGAGCTAGGCGTAGAGGTCAACAATAGTAGAAGCTCGCCGCGGTTCGGATTTTTTGGATTGATCAGTGCGTTAATTGGATAAAGGAAAATATTTGGAAGAGAAGGTATTTCTACGGCCTACTATGCGGTCGCAGAATCACTCTGCGGACAGCAGAATGGCCGCAGAGTGAGGCAGTCTTTTTGGCCAATTTTGATGTCATTTTTGCGGCCATTATGCGATCACAGATCAATTATGCGGGCCGCATTTTGATCGCATATCCAACCTTGAGGTTTGTCATGTGGGAGTTCTGCGGTGCATTATGTGATCGCAGAACAGATATGCGGACCGTAGATTGGTCGCAAACCAAAGCAGAAAAATGCTCGACGTCGAGGGCAATTATGCGGCCCATTTGCGGACCGCAGAAGCATTATATGAGACCACAGATCTGTGTGGGGGCTCCTATTTTTTAAATTTAAACCCGACCCCATCTCGTTAAAACACCTATTTTAGACCATTTTGAACATAATTTGTGATATCTTTAGAGTGAGAAAGAGGGTCCTAGAGGAAGAAGGTGTTCTTCATTAAAGAAATTTGATCACGCTCAACTATGTCTAATAAAAGACTAAGTNGGTTGTAATGTAGGCTGCGGGACGGGTAGGATACATTTGGATATAAGAGTGACTACACCTCCCTAAGCACATTAATACATATACTTTCGCATTCAACCTCAAACTTATAATAAGCCAAACTCCATCTCCACATCGATGTTATTACCCCATACTTCTTTAATCACAACTACATTAAGAGTCACCATATATATTTTTTCTTTCATAATAACACAACTGTTTATTTTCTATTTTTTTTTCTTTTCTTCTTTTTTTTTTTTCTTTTTTTTTTTCAAGTGACTCTTACTTCTCAACACAGTGCACCTTTCTCCTGATTTCAATTATTCCCCTCACAAACCAAACTACCACCCCACACTTTAACTTTTCCATATTTCATCACATTTTCAGTGCTTACGAGAGGTAACAAGGTTCAAATAGATGATCGATTCAAACAAAAGGGGTATGGCTTGTAATGTGGTTGCCAAAGAAACAGGATTATAGGCTCAACGGGGTTAACTACGATACAAAACAATTAGGTGGGTAAAATATAGATCACTGGCTCAACAAAGAAATGCCTATATCACTTCCAAGACTGAACAAAACTTCTATTTCGCTTTGCACACACACGGGGCAAGTTCTAGACATCAAATGCAATGCACAGAATAACATACAAATCTCACACACATGGCACATAACTCACTTAGTATTGGATCTATCATGACACTCCATTCAAAGTACTTAAGCGAATCTTAAGAATTCCTTATTTAAAGTATTTATCCTGGAGTCAAAANGAGATATTGCTCCTATTAAGCCCTTAACCATATGATTCCTACTCCTAAAAATTAAAAACTACCTACACCCGGTTCAATTAAAAACCCTTGAAAAAGAACCGTGGTCCAAAGAAAAACCAAGGGGAAATTACTACACTACCTAAAAAAATTCTTTTTGGTCTTTTCGTTAGACTTACTTCCTTCAAGAAAACTGTCTAGGATATCCATTGTCAGGAAGAGTCCATTAATCTAACACAACTAAAATAACATATAAAGTCACCAGACAATCTCCTCACCCCACACTTAAAATTGTGCATTGTCCCCAATGCGCACCTATGCATACAAGAGGGTAAAAAGAAACTCCCTGGTAGGCCAAAGGCCGAAGCACTAGCATCTCATGGGGTACTCAGACTTCTCCCAGGCCTGGTCCTTCATGCGGGTACCTCACATTTAGTTCCAACCATCTGATTTGCTATTGCATCCTTCCAGTGGCTTGCGTTCCATGCTCCTAAAAAAATTAAAAAAAATTGACACTACAAAAATACACTAAAACACAAGTAAAATAAAATAAAGTAAATAAAGCAGTAAAGCTGGGTTGCCTCCCAACAAGCGCTTGATTTAACGTCGCGGCACGACGTGAATCACTTTCTGCCTCCACTTCGAACTTATGAATTGCACCCCCAATTTGGCATCAAGTTTTCGGTTATGCTCCATGGGTGGTGGAACAAATATAATTGGCCCAAGCAACCATTGTATTATTTTATACTTCTTGGCTTTTACATGAGGTATGTAGTCCTGTCTTTCTGGCACGAAAAATTCCAGAATGTAAGTATCATGTTCCTCATTCCTTGACTCCTCAATTGGATTATATGACTCTATTTCCATATCATCATCCAAACACAATGTGGAAAAATGTTGGGAGTGAGGACCAATGCGCTCAAACACATGAACTNCAACGGGTTCTACCAAAACCCTAGATTAAAGAAGTTAGCTAAACAAATTCATAAGAATCAAATCTAAAATAACTTGCATAATTAAACTACAAAGTAATGAAGAAAAACTGTACAATTTGATGTCTTGCCATTCGTCTCTTCGAATCTCTTCTAAGTTGTATTTTTGGGGTCTATTTATAAGTTTAGGACAAATCATAAACGTGTAGGAGACTTCTATTTTAACCGGGAAACACTTAAACTCGTCAAAACTCGAAATTGACCAGAACCATGAGACCAGGCGTTTTGGCTCTAAGGCCTGGATAAGGCCAGGCCTGGCTTTAGGGGGCGTTAGCTTTAGGAGGCTAACGCCCCCTTAACGCCAGGGCCAGCCTGACTTTAGAAGGAAAACGCCTGGATAAGGCCAGGGTGTTCCCTCTTCGCCTCTCAAGCGTATTTTCGACGTATTTGCATCCATTTAGCTCGGTTTCCATCTCCAATTCACCTACACATGAAATAAACTCCATTAAGCACATAAAAAGTGTATTTTTATCATTAACGCACATAAAATGTAAGGCATATAACATGTTAAACTATGAATTCTAG
>ML390596.1:5495-33518 GCA_005239525.1 Nicotiana knightiana | reverse complement strand
GCACATAACTCGCTCTCGGGAAGATTTTGATAATTTTGCTCTGGGTGGTTTCCTCCATAATATGCATAATGAGGATCAAAAGTAGAATTACCAACATCCAAACTCTCATAATTCCATGATGCCATGTTTTAACAAATAAAACTAAATAAAGAAAAAAAAAATTAAAAAAAAAAATAAAATAAAAATTTCAAACTTGAAACCTAATAATATGTACAATTACAGCAACACTTGATAATACCGTTGCATTGAAGGTCTATCATCTGGATCTGCATCTAGCAGCTATTTCTAGAATTGCTTTTACGGCCTCTACGTTTGCATCTGTGCACCTCTAATCTAGTATGTCTTCCATTCTATTCTTCCTCAGCAAGGTATTCATCCAACCAACTACATTTAGGACACGATTCACGAAAGATGGATAAGTAGGCCTTTTCCCTGTCACATGCTCTAAAAGGAGAACCTCAAAGCTATACATGTCAGATTTCATTGTGGCTCAACCACTTTGCAGCTACTCTGGTGCTAAATAACCAAAACTAACCGCAACCACACTTGTGACATGAGCTTCCTCATCCACCAAAAGCTTGGCAAGGCCAATGTCTGAAACACGAGGCTCTAGATTCTCATCAAGGAGTATGTGGCTTGATTTAATATCTAGATTTTTTTTCTTATGATAAGGATATCTAGATGAACTATTTTAGGACATCAGTCATGGTGTAGGTAGGCCGCCCCTCTTGCAGAACGAAAGACCTATTTTCAAACATGCATTCCAGTTCACAACCGATCATCCACATGTTCATGCAAGAAGTCGAATCATAGATGAGAAGCCTTGCAGTAGGAAGCCCCGAAGGTTGACCAAAATTAATGTGTTAACCAAAATTAAGGTCGTAGGTTAGGAGGTAGTTGAGCATATTTAGTCTACTAGTGTGAGGCTAGGCTAATAGGATTTAGTCTTAGACTGCTAGTGGTCAATGTTGTGTTTACACTACTCTTCTATTTTCATAGTGTCATGCCTTATTTACTGGTTATTACTTCTGCTTTCCATCTATTTACTGGTTCTTGTGGTGTTATTATTTCTATAATTTTTTGTTGATGGTACTGATATATTATCTTTTTTCATCTTCTTGAGCCGAGGGACTATCGGAAACAGTCTCTCCACTCCTCAGGGTAGAGCTCAGTGTTTTTGAGAGCGAGAAACGCAAAAAGCGACAAGGGCTCGCGTCGCTTTAAAAGCGAAGTGCACGCTTCATTGAAGTGAAGCGAAATTCTTAAAAAAATATCATGTAAACCTTGCAAAGACACAATATAAATAATCAAAAAGTTCAATTACAAACTTAAAAGTAGGTACCACCAAATCCTCCACAAACCATAGGACAAGCAAAATCAAAGCTACTAAATTACTAGAATCAACATCTTATTCTTCTTCCCTTCCTGTGTTCTTCCAGATTGTCAAAATCATGAATTCCTCTATTATCTTCATATTGCTCATCATCTTCTTCTTCCCCCTCCTCTTCTACTTTCATCTTCATCAATTAGGGATAGGGATCGACTTGTAGTAGCCACACTTTTTCCCTTCCTAATCGAGCTTGAACTTGAAGTGTTCCCCCCTTAAACCATAAGGATTCTCCCCAACTCCACTAGTATCTGCAACATCACCCTGAGTGAAATTAGATTCGCCTTCAAATACTTCTTCATCTTTATAATTTTTCGGGACTCCGGTTAGCCACTCATTAGCCTCATCAATATTGTCCAAAATAATTGGATCAATTAGATTGCGGTGGTTGTAGCGGCGCCTCAATGCTCTATTATATTTTTATGAACACTAGATTATGGAGGCACTTTAAGATTAGTCGATTCCTCTTCTTTGTATGAATTTACAAACAAGATGTGTCAACTAATTAGTAGGAGTTAGGACAATTGAGATATAATTTACTTTATCTCAAAATACGAAATAATTCTTTTTATTTCTCACGTGTTCAAAAATGCTCCAGTTCCTTTCACATCTGGATGAGCTACAAGTTAAACTTAGAACTTTGATGGCGAAAGTTTGTAAATTTGGAGTCTCTGCACCATATTGGTCCCACCACTCAACTATAGAAGTGAAAAAAATAATCAAGAGTTAATAAGTATAAAAAATACATTAAAAGTTAGAGCTATACAATTTAGAAGCACTTGGTCACCTGGCGACTTTGTCTTTCTTTGTTTAATAGCACGTCGTAGCTTAAAAAGTCCTTCAGCTGCCTTGTAAATAGCAAGCTGATCTACTACCTTTTCTTGCAAGTCTTCATCTGGGGTCAACTTGATAACTCACTCATGGAATCCCTTCCACACTTTTCTAGCCAATGAATTATTCTCATGTGATCATAAAAGAGTAACGGGTTCAGAATAAGTCCAGTTTCATGCAAATGTCGATGAAGTTGCTCCATCCATCTTTCATCAATGAACTGAAAGACCTTTGCATATTTCTGCTCATCAGTGAATGATGCTTGAATAGCCTCCTTGGCCTTATCCATATTTTCATAGAGGTATCAAATTGGTGGTTTTTGCTCCCCATCCACCAAACAAAGTACTTTAACCAAAGGGTCACCAATTTTAAGAGCATAAAGGACATTATTCTAAAAAGAATAAGAAAGAATAATGCGTGCAACATCTTTCCTCCCTAGTTTCCTTTGCAAATTTATTCTTGTTCCATTCATCTGAAGTGAACAACTTTCTCAAATTGGATTTTTGCAAGTGGATACTATGTAAAGTCAAGAAAGCAGTGGCGAACCTTGTCTTGCCCGGTTTCACCAAAAAATTTTGTCTAGTGAATTTGCTCATCATATTCAATAACAAGGGCCACTGAGCAATATAAGAATGTACCCTAACGCCCTGTCCAAAAACTGTAGAGAAGGGTTTTTCCTTGAAAATGTCCATGAATATTAAGTTGATAGCACATGGAGTCCAATAGACATTCGGGTGCGCTCCTTGCACCATGCCACCCACTTTCACATTTTCACTCACACTATCAGTGACCACTTGAAAAACTTTGCTTGAGCCAATATTTTCAATGGTGTTCTGAAACAATGTGAACATATTGATGTGGTCAGTGGACGAGTCGCTAGCATCAATCGACTCAAGAAACAAGCTTCCCTCGGGAGAATTCACTAACATATTAATAATCATTTTTCCAGTTCTTGCCGTCCACTTATCCATCATAATGGAGCAGCCATACTTGTTCCACACAACTTTATGTTCCCCCGCAATTTTATTAGTCTCCTCCACTTTCTTATTTAGATAATGACCTCTGATTTTATGATAAGTGAGAGGCTTCATTCCAGGTCCGTATTGACCAACGGCCTCAATAGTAGTCTCCAAAAGTGTCAGTATAGTTGACACAATTGAAGGGGAGCCCAGCATCATAGACCCATCATGCAAAAGCTCTAATTGTACGATCCCTCAAAAGATCCTTAGCAATTTTTTGTATATCTTTTCCACCGCTCTTTGCTTCCGACTTCTTTGGAAAATAGCAATATATAGGGCCTTTAGTCCAACTCGTACCAGTCGATCCATGGCTTAAAGAGATTGCATCTCTTCCCCTTTTTGTTGGAAGTGACAAACCTTCACCTTCTTTAATATCATCATCATCTCATCATCAATGGTTCACAGATGGTTGATGACTCATTTGATTTTTTTGCTCTTTCTTCTTCTCAACAAAATTCTTTATTTCATCCCTCACCTCCGGTGGGCATTTCGGATAACCTGTGACGTTTCTAGCAGTAGCAGCAATGTCGATCAATTCGGGAAGAAGAGATAAATGGTCAATTTGGTCCTAGGGATCTGTTTTGTATCATTAAAAAATAGACCCAAACTTTTTTTAAAAAGGCCTCTGTTAACAGAAGCGAGCGCTTATGCGCTTGATGTCGCTTCGCGCTTCTTCAACTGAAGCGAGCGTTTCATCTGGTCGAGTCGCCTCAGGCTTGGAAAAGAGACCAGCCATTGCTTCACGTCGCTTCTCTCTTAAAGCGACGAAGCGACCGCTTTTTAAAATACTGATAGAGGTAAGGTCTGCGTACACACTACCCTTCCCATACCCCACTTGTAAGATTTAACTGGGTGGTTGTTGTTGTTGTTGCTACCCAAGATTTATAACTCTCTCAAAGACTTGATCAGAGCTTTCACGAGTCTGGTCAATTCATTTAACAGCAAATGTTCCACAATCATTAACCATCTGATACTCATACCGAAGAATCCTGCCCCAACAACATCATCCTCATCAAGGATTTCAATCTTCTCTATTAGATCACATGAAGGATAAGGAAGATCGCCAAGGAAAGTTTTAAGCTTGGCACTAAGCTTTTTGTAAAAAAAATTCTTGACTTCTGTGTATTTTTCTGCACCCTTTCCTTCTTAGACAACAACCAAACTCATAGGAAAATAAAGAGAAAAATGAGTACTAAAAACCAATTTAGATATTGCACCAGCAACTGGTTCTCTAATATAAGTGAGAGGATCGCTTGCAACCTCATCACTTTTAGCATGGGGCAGTAGTACAGGGAATCCAATTGATGTTCTGCAAGGCTTGAGGACTTGTGGGCCACAGAGATCTAAACTGCCAATGACTTGTTTCAATAAGTACTCAGAACTCCAACATCTAGAATCTCACCCGAGAAGAAATTGTTCGACAAGTAGAGAAAGGGAAGGTGTCTGAGACGACCAAGAGAAGAAGGTAAAGCATCCCTAAGTGAATTACTCCATAAGTCTAATATGGCCAGCATTGAAAGATTTCCAATGTATGATGGTATACCTCCTTGAAGATAGTTTGCCCTGAGGTATATGGCTCTGAGTACAGCACAACTGCCAATCTTATTAGGAATCACGGGCATGCTGACTGTTTTCATGAAGTGCCAATCTCTGTAATCTGGTGAGTTTACCGATGCTGGAAGATATAATTTCCCCAAGTTAGATAAAGGGTAAGAACTCTTTGGTCACTGGGATGGAAAGAAATGCAGGTCCACCCACAAGGTGACTTATCCGAATTATCCCAAACGGTTTCATTTCCAACAACATAAAAACCATCTGGAATGAGAGAAAGAGAGCTTTTACTGAAAATGGTCATTGTAAAGAGAGCCGAGAAGATTGAAATTCGCAGACCCATTTCGATTTCTTGAGCAAAATCGTAGATTTGAGCTTGGTATTCACTGCGGAAGAGTAGTCCTCGAGTTCAAGACTAACTGTTGTAACTCTCTCCCGAGTAGTCCTCGAGTTCAAGTCGGAGTCCTTTCCACTATGTTTGTTATAAATTTATCTAAGTCTTCCCTATCGATCATGAGCGCTCTAAATGTTGTAACTCTCTCCCGAGTAATTACAACATTATACTAGACATATTCCCCCGAATTGCACTAGCTAACCTTAATTACAGCGCGATTAGATCATACCCAAGGCTTTGTTATCCCTAATCTCACCTTTAAACCCTTCGTATTGATCATCATATACGTCAGGAGTGATGTTGTTCAACAACGGCCTAAATATGCACTCTCTCCCGAGTAATGCACACTAAATAGGAATAGTTAATCGAAGGCCCTTCAATCAACAGCAACAAGCATATAGTTGAACAAATAGAGAGAAAATTATGGCAAATCTATATTAACATAACGAGAAATTCATCCTTCAATAGGTTCTATCAAAACCCTAGATTAGGAGTTTAGCTACTCATACTAATGCAAAACACAGCATTAATATAATTCATAATCCACAAATAGAAGTAAGAAGAAGAAGATAAAAACTCTGAAGAATTGATTTGTCTTCTCTCCCTTGTTCTAGCCTCCAAAATCGTCTAAAAACAGCCATCCCAACTTCTGGACGAGTTTAGGCTTCATATAGGTTTAGGTTAGTTGCGCAAGGAATTACATAATTGCCCCTGTATTTTTCACTTCTGATCGCCCGTCCACGGTCGCGAATTTTGGCCTCTTCACTGCCTTCCATTCGCGAGCTGATTCGCGGCCACTTCGTGGCCGCGCACCTGGACTTTGCGTTTTTACTTGCTTTTCTCGCTTCTTTTCGCCCGGGCTAACCTTTGACTGGCCTTCTACATTCATAATGACTCCAAAACACTCTTTAGCTCCCTCCTAGCTCGGAGTGTCTCTTGCAAAACATAATTTTCGTTATTAGAGCATTTTATTATCTTTTAACATTCAAACATCAATAAAGTGCTACTAAATTAGAGTGTAAATAGCGTCTAAATTACATAATACAGGCTATTATCAACAACCCACACTTAAACCATTGCTCGTCCTCGAGCAATAAAACTACACTCTACAAGCCTAACTTCACTAAGCAACTTCCCTACTCATCACACCAAGAATATTTCACAATGGTTAACTACATTAGTGTAACATCCACACCTCAAGAGTGGACTCTCCCTAGCAATGTAATGTCCCTAACCGGCTTACATACTCATCAGAGGTCCAGACTTACCTCCCTTTCATGAATCAAGTGCCTGCTCACCACAAAAGAAACTCATTCCACAATCAGTAAACTTTACACATACTGAGGAACTTTTAAAAGGAATAGAATTCACTCGCCCTCAGAAATGATATTCTTGTGCCACAGAAAATGCACCATAGGCTTGCCCGTAGTGTACTACTCTACTAATTGAGATCACTCAGTCTAGGATCAAGTAGGGCTTTATTTGGATGTAATGTAGACTGCAGGTTGGGTAGGATATATTTGGATATAAGAGTGACTAACCTCCCTAAGCACTTTAATACATATACTTTAACATTCAAACCCCTTACTTATGTCAAACCAAACTCCACCTTCACATCAATGTTTATTACCCCATACTTCTTTAAGCATAATTACATCAAGAGTCACCACTTATCAAGGAATAATTTTTTTTTCACAGCAATACAATTATCTTTTTTTTTTCTTTCTTTTTCAATTCAAGTGGCTCTTACTTTTTCAAAATAGTGCACCTCTCTCCTTATTTCATTAGTTCCACTCAAAATCCAAACAAAACACCTACACTTTAACTTTTACACAGTTCATAACAATTCAAGTGCTCATGAGAGGTTAGAAGGTTCAAATAGATGGTTAATTCAACAAACGGGTAAGGCTTGTAATGTGGTTGCCAAAGAAACATGATTACAGACTCAAAGGGGTTAACTACGGTACATAGAAATTAGATGGGTTGAGTATGTATATACATGGTTCAACAAAGAAATGCCTAAATCACTTTCCAGACTAATTAAGACTACTATTTCGCTTTGCACACACGGGGGGCAAGTTCTAGGCGTTAAATGTCATGCACAGAATACATCAAGCCTTAAACACATGGAACCTGACTCACTTCAGATTGGGTCATCCGACACTTAGCTCAGAGTACTTTAGCCAAATTAAGCACACACAGTTTAAAGCATTCTTACAAGAGTCAACAAATGAGCCTAAGCGTCACACTAAGGTTCTCTCTATATTCAAGGAATTACGAAGTTAAGATATCTTATTCTAATTCTGCCCATAGCCCATAAGTTCCTAAAAAAATAAAACTAACTACGACCTGTTCAAATAAAACCCTTGGAAAAGAACTGTGGTTTAAAGAAAAATCAAGGGGGAGTTGATACACTACTACAAAACAAAAATCTTTTTGTTTTTTTTTGTTCGACTTTAGTCCCTCAAGAAACCCATCGAATGATATCCATCGTCAGGCCAAGTCGAGATTGATTTATAAAAACGAAACTACAACACCAACCTATATAAAATATACAACAACATACCCCTACCCCCACACTTAAAAAGATGGCATGTCCCCATGTCATACAAAATAAAGCAAGGTAAGGTAAGGGTACTTCCCTGGTGGATCAGTCCTGGTCGGAGACAGTGCCAGGGTCGAGATGACATGCTCATCCCAGCGCAGGCAGCCAACCCATGATCTTCTTTTTTGATTTTGCAATTTGGGTGTCTAAGGTGTCAACTCTAGTCCCCAACTCCGTGACGGAAGTGCGCAGTCCTTCTATGTCTTCTTTTAGGGCTGTCATGCGCGTGCTCCGTCTGCCCTGGGATGGTCTTGCCTCCTCTATTGCTTGTCCCTGTGGGGGTGAGGCATGCCTAGCCTCCTGCTTACTGTCATCACCTCCCTCAAACTCATCAGAGTCGTCATTGTTATTTTCCCCATGTGCCCCCCGGTCTCTCTCGACGGTCACTTTGTCGGCCCAAAACTTTGCCTCCTTCTTCACCACGCCATCTGTATTGGGGTTCTAGGGCACCCCTGCTGCTCTGCATAATCTAGTGACAAGAGATGGGAAGTAAAACCTATACCTCTTCATTGGTGAGCGGATGAACATCTCCGACTGGATGAGCTGAGCCACATCATCATGGCCTTGCATAAAGCACCAAATCACTGCCGCTCTTGGGCCATTTACCTCTGTGGTGTTATGGGATGGCAGCAATCGACTATTGATTGTACATCCAGCACTTACCCTCAAAAGTGTGTGATTATGAATGCAAGATGCTACCAGGCACACACCATACTACCTCTCTGCCCGGTACACAGATAGTTTAGAAAAAGAGATTCCATGTAGTGGGTTCACGCTTGTAAGTCTCATAATAATCTTTAGCCCCATCAAATACCGGCAAATGATACACTCGTCTGATGGCAGCTACCAGGCACACAACATACTACCTCTCTGCCCGGTACACAGATAGTTTGGAAAAAGAGATTCCATGTAGTGGGTTCACGCTTGTAAGTCTCATAATAATCTTTAGCCCCATCGAATACCGGCAAATGATACACTCGTCTGATGGCAGCTAGTGAGGCATCCACCCTTGTTTGTCTCACAGTGCATATCCGCTCCTCATTTTCAGGGCAATTAGTATAAAACTCCCGCACAAGCATCATGTTACCCTCCTTCGACTCTTAAAATAAGATGTCGACCGGCGCCTAACTAATTCCCGATATATATTTGGTCATTCAACTTGGAGGGCTGCCCTGTCAATGGCTCTCTCGGGTACAGGATTTTTCGTAGACTTCTCACTAAAACGGTCCTGAGCCGCTCTGGAAACAAATCTGCAACTATCAAATTGGCTTGTGCTAGCCGGTGCCCGTGCTCTGGAAGAACTGCCTTGCCGACTGGACGAGGCTCTGGTAGCGTGTCTCTTCCTTGACAGATGCATTGTAATTGACAAAATAAATATCACTATTAGTGGGGGTAGAATATATGAATCAATGTCAGTTACTTAGACTTCACTCGCACAATTGGTCACAATTTGAATTCTGAGCTCATTGAGGCAAATCAACAAACACCCAGTGTGCACATATCTCCAAAGTTACACAAATCCCCAGTTGAATTACCACACCTCACATCCCAATTCTAATGGCCTCACACACCACATATACACCACAATCCAACTCCAAGAGAAACGACACATGATTTTACTACCCTATACATACACTAGCTGATAAAAGAAGAAAAATTGAAGATAAAATCACCACAGAAACTGAAAATAAACATAAAAAGGGAAAAGATACTAAGAAAGAGGAGTAAAATCATGTACTTACTTGGAAATCTTGAGAAGGATGGAGGTTGGAGCGTTGTTGAATGGAGAGGGGAAGAATGGAGGAGAGTCTTGTGTTGAAGGGAGAATATGGGGGAAGGGAAGGAGAGAACTCAGTGGTTTTCTTGTAGGGGAGAGGAAGGAGTTTTTGTTGAAGAGAAGAAGAGGAGTGGAGGAAAGTGAGGAGTGTTTTTAGAGGGGTGGGCGTTTTAGGTTACGGGAGGAAGTAGAAAAAAAAATAAGAAAACTAAAATAAAAAAAATTATAACTTACCTAGAGTCTGCCTAGTCCGCGCCCAGCTCCTCGGTCGCGTCCGTGATTGCGGATGCTGGGTAGAATAAGTTTAAAAATCCGTGCCCTAATTTGCGCCCAGGTCCGCGGTCGCGGACTTGAGGCAGAACACTTGCCAAAATCCGCGTGCGAGTCCGGATCCAATCCGCGGCCGCGGATCCAAAATAGTGTAGCACCCAAAACTCGCGGTCAGATCCGCGGTCCAATTCGCGGCCGCGGATCACCGTCTCTGACCAAATTTTATCTTTTCCTCAAATTTACCTCTGCCCGGGTTAATTTTGGACCCCCGATTCCTTTCTATGCGCACAATTCTTGCCCTGCACACTAGTAGTTCGGTTAGTAACATTCAATATAAAATACAACAACAAAAGAAAAACAAGAGAAGAAAATCATGGATTGCCTCCCAAGAAGCGCCGGAGTTAACGTTGTGGCACGACGATTACAACAATTCAATGGGTTGTCTCCCATGCAGCGCATGATTTAACGTCACGGCCCGACGCAGGAAAGCACATTTAAGGTTCGCTCGATCTCTGTGGCTCGATCAAATTGGTCACTAACACTCCCTTCGATTCATCCATGACCATATAATGTTTTAATATGTGCTCATTGACTCTGAACGCGCGAGATTCATTCTCTGCGACAATCTCTACAGCACCTGTGGGGTGTACTTCAACCACACGAAACGACCCTGACCATTGCGACTCTAGTTTACCCGAAAATAACCTTAATCTTGAGTTGTATAGCAATACCATATCTCAGGGTTTAAAATTCTGCTCAATAATGTTTTTATCATGTAACATCTTCATTCTCTCTTTGTACAATCTTGTGCTCTCAAAAGCATGATAGTGGAACTCATCAAGCTCGTGCAACTCCGTGACTCTACAAGTTCCCGCAGCATCCATGTCGAGATTCAACTGTTTCACCGCCCACCAAGCTCTATGCTCCAACTCCACTGGAAAGTGACACACCTTCCAAAACACCAACTTGTATGGTGACATGCCAATTGGTGTTTTGAAAGCGGTTCGATAAGCCTAGAGTGCATCATCTAACTTTCTCGCCCAGGCCGTTCTAGTGGCATTCACGATTTTAGTTAACACACTCTTTATTTCTCTGTTTGACACTTCCACTTTCCCATTTGTCTGCGGATGATATGAAGTGCCCAGCTTATGCGTACATCATACTTCTCTAGCAAATTCTTGAAGAGGAATGCCATCAAACTTCTCAGCGGGCAAAAAGAAGGAGAGATCAAGGACCTCCGAGTCGAGTTGGTCGCGGCTCACAAAGAACAATCCGACCTGATTGAGCAGGTAATGAAAATCTTAGAAGCTAATGGCATCGGTTCGGGAATGATGGCTAACACTCCAATCTCATAGGCTTAGCAGAAGGTCGAGAGAATCGAGAAGTTTTGTGAAGAGGTCGATATGATGAAGGTGGAGACTTTGGGATGGAGGCAAAATATGAACCGCCTTGCCTTAGAGAAAGAGGCTGCTCGAGCCCAGTTGTCATCAGCTGAAAGTCAGCTTCAGGGCATGAAGGAAAAGAACTTGGCACATGCCAAGAAAATAGAGGATCTCGAGGAACGGTTGGCCACCAAACTTGCAAAGGCCAAATTTGAGGCTGAAAAGGCTAAGGCCGATGTGGAGGCGATCGTGGCCGTCTACTGGTCTGATGTTAAAGCTGCTCAAGCCCATGCAAGAGAGACTTCTGAGTTCACCCAAACTCGTGCACATTGGGTTGCCGAACTTGCCAAGTTCCAATCTCGGAGGGAAACCCTCAAGGAGATCCATGCTCGGGGTTTTGATCTCACCGATGAGATAAAAAAAGGCCAAAGAGCACGAAGATGATTCTAAGGCACTGACCTCCTCCGATGATGATGATGAAGTCGAGATCGGTTCCGAGAGCGAGGGGATCCCGATGGAGAAGAAGATGCCCCCGAGGAAAATTAGGAACCTTAGGATTTTTCACATTTGTTCTCTTGTGTAGGATCCTGATCGGACCCTGTAAATATTCTCATATATATATAAGGATTTATTTCCTTTCCAAATTGTCTTTATTTCATTTTCTTCCTTGTGAAAATTTTGTTTCATTCATGCCTTATGAAAATTTTGTTCACAAGTTCGAAGCGTAGGCAATTTGATCGAAGTCGGACTAGTGTAGTCTTTATAATCGAGTGAGTACTTGCTCGAACTCGAAGTAGGGTGACCCTCAGGTTTTAGTTGAGTGAGGATGATTTCTCGAACTCAAAAATTAAACGGCCCTTAGGCTCTTGATTTAGGCCGATATGGCCTTAAAAATGGCTTTTTCCCTTTTCGGCTTAAAAAAGTTAATCATAAAAATTTGTTATGCCTTAGCATGAGATAAATCTGTACCCATCAGGGTTTTCGAGGGTTGATGTTATTGAAATCTTTGTTTCGTAATGCCTTAGCATGAAATAAATTGTTCGAGGGTTCAAACAATTTGGTACCCCTTAGGGTTTTCGAGGGTTGATGTTATTGAAAACCTTTGTAATTTTGTCGAGGGAAGACTTTTTAACCGGTTTTGTGAAAATATTAGAAGGCCTGTTTTATTACGGAATTCGGACGTCTCTGAACCGTGTTAATTTGGTTGTAGCCTTTAGCTTGGGATTTTCCTCTTGGTCTTGTTTCCCTGTTATACTTCGAACTTGTTCGAAACCTCAGGCCCCGAATGGGGTGGCCGTGGCCTATAAAATCGAGGGTTTCCTTTTTAAGGTCTTACGATCTCGAGGTTTATTTAATTCGATCACGTCGACTTTTCGAACGGCAATCCCCAAGTGTGGGATTAGTTGTTCGAACTTCAATTGTGATCGACCCTTAATCCTATTTCTACAATATCAAAAAGTATTAAATTGTAAAGTAAAATTCTCTAAGGCATGAAATATTTGGCAAGGAAAAATACTTCTCTTAATAGGTGATTATACATGCATACATGTTTGATGTTAGGGCTCGAGTAATCTACATGGGCACGGTTCGTTCGACCGTTTGGCTCTTACAAAATTTACCTATCGAGACCCTGTTGACATGGAGTACTTTCCCTGTAACATTCTAGGGTGATGCCCCTAGTATTTGAGGTTGATTGTAAATAAGCCTCGGATACTGTTGAATTTATCTAAGTTAGCAGGGAAAATGGTTTCCTCATTAAAAACCTTGCAGGAAAAACCTATTTGGGATAAAAATTGATCTAAGGGAAAAAGAGTGCAACGCGTGCTTTCAGACCTAAGGACTTTATGTTGAAGAATCCCTCGATGTCTTTGATTGAACACCTGCAATTGGTTAGTATAAAATATAAATGAAAATGGAGAAGGCCATACCTTAGCAGTAATATTGTTTGTGGAGTGCTATGTTCCAATTATTTGGTAATTGCTTGTCGTTCATCGTTCTAAGTTTGTAGGATCCTTTTCTGATGATATCGAGGACCTGATATGGTCCCTCCCAGTTTAAGGGTGACTTTTCTCAGAACTAAGTCCCCGATTTTAAAGTGTCTAAGATTGTGTCTTTGGTTGTAATACCTTTCAATTCGATGTTTTTGTGCAGCCATTTGAACGAGGGCGACTTCCCGTCTTCATCTAGAAATTCTAGGCTTGTATTCATAGCCTCGTGATTTAACTTCCGTTGCATACCAAAACCTGAAGCTAGGTTCCCCAACTTCGACCAGGATCAGAGCTTCGACACCATAGACTAAAGAGAACAGTGATTCCCCCGTACTGAATTTCGACGTTTTACGGTACGTCCAAAAGACCTATGGCAATATTTCTCTCCATTTTCCTTTAGCATCGGTCAATATTTTCTTTAGATTTTGAATTATGGTCTTGTTTGTTGATTTGGCTTGTCCGTTCCCACTAGGATGATATGGCGTTGATAGAATCCATTTTATCTTGTGGTCTTCGAGAAACTTTGTCACTTTGCTGCCGACGAATTGCTTCCCATTGTCGCATACGATCTCGACAGGCATCCCGAATCGACATATAATGTGGTCCCAGATGAAGTCTATGACTTCTTTTTCTCTGACTTTCTCGAAAGCCTTTGATTCAACCCACTTAGAGAAATAGTCAGTCATAAATAAAATGAATTGAGCTTTACCTGGAGCCGATGGGAGAGGGCCGACGATATCCATTCCTTATTTTATGAACGGCCATGGGGATAAGACTGAGTGGAGTTTCTCCCTGGGTTGGTGAATTATTGGTGCGTATCTTTGGCATTTGTCGCACTTTTGAAAAAACTCTTTTGTATCCTTTTCCATATCTACCCAATAGTATCCTGCTCTGATGACTTTGTGAACCAATGACTCGGCACCGGAATGATTTTCGCAAGTGCCTTCATGAATTTCCCGTAGGACATAGTCAGTATCTCCTGTACCCAAACATATTTCCAATGGTCCATCGTACATCCTTCTATACAGTGTTCCCTCCTCTTCTAATGTGAACCGCGTGACCTTCGTGCGTAGAGCCCTCGATTCCTTAGGATTCGATGGAAGTTTCCCGCTCTTTAGGTATTCGATATACTTATTCCTCCAATCCCAAGTCAGACTTGTGGAGTTTGTTTCACCGTGGCCTTCTTCGATTACTGACTTCGAAAGTTGTACGACAGTCCCCGAGCTAAGGTTGTCATCTTCGACCGATGACCCCAAATTTGCAAGGGCATCAACCTCGCTCTTTTGCTCTCGAGGTACGTGCTGCAGGGTCCATTCCTTGAATCGATGTAGAGCCACTTGTAGTTTGTCCAAGTACCTCTGCATTCGGTCTTCTCGAACCTCCAAATTTCTGTTAACTTGGTTTACCACAAGTAGGGATTAACATTTGGCCTCGATGACCTCTACTCCCAAACTCTTAGCTAGCTCGAGACCTGCAATCATGGCCTCATAATTGGCCTCATTGTTAGTTAACTTGGAAGTTCTGATAGATTGTCTAATTGTATTACTTGTGGGCGGCTTCAAAACGATGCCTAGCCCGGACCCCTTCACGTTTGCGCCGTCTGTGAAGAGGGTCCACACCCTCAATGATGTACCCGATTTTAATAATAGTTCCTTTTCGACCTCGAGTACGAGGGCTGGCATAAAGTCGGCCACGAAGTCTGCCAAGATTTGAGACTTGATGGCCATTCGGGGTTGATACTGGATATCGTACCCGCTGAACTCAACGACCCATTTGGCCAATCGGCTGAGAGTTCGAGCTTATGCAAAATATTGTGAAGGGGATAGGTAGTCACCACACGAATTGGATGATATTGAAAATATGGTTTTAATTTCCTAGAGGCACTTATTAGAGCAAGCGCTATTTTTTCTAAGTTACCGGGTCTCGACCTCACCTAAGGTTTGAATAACATAGTAAATAGGAAATTGCATACCTTGCTCTTCTCGAACTAGGACCCTACTTACTGCAATTTTTGAGACTGCTAAGTATAAGTAAAGTTGCTTATCCGCTTTCAGGGTATGAAGCAGTGGCGGGCTTGAGAGGTACCATTTTAGTTCTTCCAATGCTTGTTGGAACGGGGGTCTATGCAAAATTTTTCTTCTTTTTAAGCAGTGAGAAGAACTGGTGACTTATATCTGAGGACCTCGAAATGAATCAGCCTAGGGCGGCCATGCGCCCTGTTAACCTTTGTACGGCCTTAACATTATCCACAACCGTGATATATTCAATGGCCTTGATTTTATCGGGGTTCATCTCGAGGCCTCGATTTGATACCATGAATCTGAGGAACTTCCCCGAGCCAACCATGAATGTGCACTTCTCCGGGTTGAGTTTCATGTTGTATTTTCTTAGTATGTCGAAAGTCTCCTGCAAATGTTTCAAATGGTTTTCTGCGAGTAGGAAATTAAATAGCATGTTCAATATAAACTTCCATTGATTTTCCTATTTTCTCTTCGAACATTCGGTTTACTAGGCATTGATAAGTAGCACCAACATTTTTTAGTCCAACGGCATGACGTTATAACAATAAGTGTCGTACTTAGTGATGAACAAAGTCTTTTCCTGATCTTCCGGGTTCATTTGTATTTGATTGTACCCGGCTTCTCCGACTGAGTCGAGGTTGGTGACTGTGGTTGCTATTTAGCCTATTTTTCCTTTGGACTTCGATCCCTTTGTTAATGAGAGTGTCGATCTGGTATCACTGGCATGCTGCTCCCCATACACTGTTTTTACTCCATTGTTGGGAACTTGAGAACTTGGTGAAGAGTTGAAGGGACCGCCCTCATGTTATGAATCCAGGGTCTCTCGAGCAAGGCATTGTATATCATGTCTCCATCGACATGGAATATTTTTTCTTGAATGGTTCCAGCTATGTTTACTGGCAAAATGATTTCACCCTTAGTAGTTTCACTTGCCATGTTGAAACCATTGAGAACCTGAGCTGCGGGGCACGATCTGATCCTGTAGGCCGAGCTGCTCCACGACCCTCGATCGAATAATATTGGCTGAGCTTCCTGGATCAACTAAAACATGTTTAACCTGGATTTCATTCATAAGGATAGAGATTACTAATGCATCATTGTAGGGTTGTGAGATCCCCTATGCTTCCTCGTCATTGAACGACAAGGTGCCTTCTGGTACATAGTCTCGAGTTTGTTTTTCCCTGGTGATCGACACCTTGTTGCGTTTGAACACGAGCCCTTGTGGAATATCGACCCCACCAACAATCATGTGAATCACATGCTGTGATTCTTCCTGCTCATTTTTCCATTTTACATCCCTGTCTCTGAAGTGATTTTTAGCTCGGTCGCTCACGAATTCTCGAAGGTGACCCTCGTTGAATAGACGAGCTACCTCATCCCTTAGCTGTCTGCAGTCTTCGATTCTATGACCATGGGTACCATGGTATTTGCATATTTCATTAGGGTTCCTTTGAGTTGGATCAGTCTGTAGGAGTCTGGGCCATCTAGTATCCTTGATCCGTCCAATGGCTGATACAATACCCGATGTGTCGATGGTGAAGTTGTATTCTGATAGTCGTGGTGCTTCTGTAGGCTCAACATGTTTATCAAATCCAATTTTACTCATGAGCCCTCAGGAGCTCTGTCCTCGATCATTTAGAACGGGATTACGTCCTTGGTCGTTGTTTCTACTATCTGCACAGTATGGTTGATACCGATCTCTGTTTGATCGGGGTTCTATGTCGATGTCCTTTTGAATTCTGTCGACGTGCCTATTTGGATAAACGAAATCGGAAGGGGTCCCCAATTGATCTTCCTCGACCCTAATCTTTGACTGGTACCAATTATGTACATCGGCCCAGGTCACGGCTGGATATTCAATTAAATTCTGCTTTAACTGTCATGATGATACCGGACTTTATTTGTTCAAACCTTGAGTAAAAGCTTGAACATCCCAATCATCTGTGACCGGGGGTAGGTCCATGCGTTCCATTTGGAACCGAGATACGAATTCCCTTAACATTCTGTTGTCCTTTTGTTTCACTTTGAAGTGGTCTGACTTCGTAGTCGCAACCTTTATTGCTCCGACGTGTGCTTTCACGAAGGAATCTGCAAGCATGGATAAGGAATCGATGGAATTGTGCGGCAAATTGTGGTGCCATATCATCGCCCCTTTCGGTAAAGTTTCTCCAAACTTCTTCAGTAGAACAGATTCAATCTCATCATCTTCTAAGTCATTCCCCTTTATTGTGCATGTATAAGAAGTGACATTCTCATTAGGGTCGGTGGTCCTATTGTATTTTTTCGGGATGGGCTTCGGAGTTGCACTTGGAGGGAAAGGCTTCTACATGAACTTCGTCGAATCCAAACCCTTTAGAATCAGTGGTGCCTCCGGTATTTTGGTCAACTCAGGAGTTGTACGTCTCCATCTTTTTGTCATTTGCCTCGATTTTCTTTTCTCCCGATTCAATCCTTTTAGTGAGCTCCTCGAGCATTTTCATAATGGCAGGGTTAGTCCCCGATTCATTGGCGTTCGATCTCTCCGATATAGGTTCGGCCCTGTGAATAGCTTCTGGTTCGGGTTCGGGTTCGGGTTCGACCCCACTTGGTGCTCAGTGTTGATTTTGTAGTTGCGCTTAGCGGCTTGTTGACCCTGTAGCATTCCAAATATCAATTAGAGGCTGACTCCACCGCCTTCTCTGCCCTGCGTACCTCGACCACCTGATCGAACTTCCCTGCGTACACTACCTTCGGGATCAATGCCCAAATTTGCATTTAGGGCGACATGTGAACTGGCATTGACGGGATTTGCAATTGGTATTCCCTCGAGGCCAGCCTGAGGCATTCGATCTCTAGGCCGACTACATTGTCGTTTTCTCCAGGAAAACCGAGGTTGTTGTCGGCGTGAGTGGGTACTGCTTGTGAGTTTGACATGTTGATCCTGAAATCAAAAGCACTTACAAGAACAAGCATAAAGTAGTGTGTGTTATGATAATCAGTACCAGACAATCACTATTATCCTTAGCTCCACGGTGGGCGCCAAACTATTTACCCTTAAAATTGGATAACAATTAAACTTATAATGTGGTTTTAAGGACACGTGATTTCACCTAATACCAATTGATAAATATGAAGATAGTAATGGAAAATTGATAATAAAGTAAAGCGAACAAGTGTTGAAATGCAATTCAGCTTTCGAGTTAGAGTGCCCTCGAACTGACTGATGCTAATGTAATGAAGCAGAAAGTAAGCTGATGAACAACAATGTAAAAGCGAGAGAGGAAGTGTGTTATATTGCTTTGATATATGTGAATAATCTGTCATACAAATGATTAGAACTCCCCTTTATATAGGAGAGAAATTCTACTTATGGTACTGTTCTAATTACAGACAGAGATGTCATGATTAACTAAACAACCGCTCTTGATTCGATCCGTTCCTAGCTTTCTGCCATGATTGTCGACTAGTCACGGATATCTCGCCTTCTATTATCACGTTATCTTCGGTCTTGCTCGATGTCTACCTTGTTTGACCCCGATTCTTATTGGTCTCGATCTCGATAGCTATCTCGAATTCCAAACTCGGTACCTTGTCCTCGTGCCTCGGTCCGATCTACTACGGGGCCGACCTTCGATACATCTCCCGAGTCTCGATCAAATAGTAAAATCAGGTGGGCCCTCAACCGTATACAAGAGGCTTGTTGAATTGTTGATTAAACTTAGTTAGGAGAATAATCGAGAGAGGTTATCCTAAAGACCAATCCACTACGAATTCTTGCATATCTTCACGTGCTTAAAATTGGTTCATCTTGTGAGGTTGAAACTTAATCGAGAGAGGAATTTATACTAAACAATTGAACTATTAATCGAGTGAATTCGAGAGACTCACTTGAACATTAGAAGTGAATTATCTAGAGTTAGATCCCAAACATTTGTCCTGTATCTATCCTATCAACCATATCTTCTCCCAATTGATGACCTTCTTTGCTCATTACTTGCGTTGATTGTCATTAGCCAATAATTTAGACTCTTAGTTAATTTTGGTACTCCCTCCGTTCCAATTTACGTGAACCTACCCATTTTGGCCCGTTCCAAAAAGAATGACCTTTTTTAAAATTTGAAAATAATTTCTCTCAACTTAATTCTACCCTTAATGAAAAGCTTTTATTACCACACAAATACTCCGGGCCCTTTTTTGATAGGATCACATATTCCAAAAGTCTTATTTTTTACTTAAACTCTGTGCCCAGTCAAACAAGTTCATATAAATTGGAACGGAGGGAGTATTAAACACAAAACTCTAAATTGTTGATCATCTTGAATAGCAATCTAACTACAAACTACGATAATAATGTTTAACTCCAATCCATGTGGATACGATATTATATTTTACTATATTCAACTAGCAACCATATTAAAGTGTGTGTTTTACGTCCGTCGTAGAGGTACTGCCGGATTTCTCCACCTAACTTTGTTTTGGTTAAATACTAAGATCATTCGAATATAAGAAGGAAAAAAAAGGGAGATCATTCGAATATAAGAGCGATGTTAAACAGCGTTCATGTGCACTTCAGTGAGTTTAACATTAGTCGTAACAATGTTGTGGGTGTTTCATGTTAGCTGGATCCTATGTGCTCATATGTTGTAAATTAGAGGCCAAATTGTGCTTAAGGTTATATTGGAAGGACAAAATTAAACCTACCCTAAAGATAAGGGGATAAGTTTGGCCAAAATCTCAAATAAGTGGCTCCAAAAGAAAACTAAAACAAAAATTAAAATACTCCTCTGCCTTTGTCAGTCTCACACTTTTTTCTTCTTTATTCTTCCTTCACCTCACCAGTACTACTCCATTTTATACCCATTAAGGATTTATAATTGTGACATTCAAGAAGATTTGAAGGATTCGAGCTCCATTCGAGGTACTCTCATGGCTTAAAATTTAACTCGGTGGGTGTTTTGGTTTATTTATGATGGAACCTTTAATGATTTTTTCAAATTGTAATTTCTTCATTTTTAAATTTCTTTTTCTGTGAATTTTGATATTTGATTCTACTAGTTAATTGGTGTTATTTCTAATTATCATTGTTGGTATGTCATTTTCATTTGCAATAATCCATATGGAGGCGGACTCATGATTGAAACATGATGATTTTAGGTTCTTATATTGGAATTTTGAAATTATGGGTTTATAATATAATCTTTGGTTAGAATTTTCATGTCGCAATATTGGGTTCAGTTGTACCCAGTATAAAGTAAGGTTGTTGCTGACTTATGAGAACTAAAAAACATTTTTCTTCTTCCTCTACTTGCAAAGCTTTGGTTGTAAAATTTCATCTATAAAAAAGAAATAAGGTTTTCCATTTGATGATTTTTTGAGAGAGAAACTGTGAATTGAGAAAACGACATGACTTGAGGAATTACGTTTTCTTTTTAGTGTGTGTTGAATCATGTTGTTGATTTGGATAAATTGTGTAATGCGCGTTAACCAAACACCAAATGGAATCAGATTGTAAAATAATGTTAATTATATCTATTAGCTTTGTGGATGTGAAAAATGAAGAAATAAGAGAGCTAACTACTTATGGATTGGTGGTTAGTGATATGGTAGAAAGGATCCTCATATAAGATTATTAGGTCGTGTTCAATATTTCTAGGTTTTTTCTTATAGATGTCTCTGCACAAGGTTACTCTTTATAGATTGAACGATGAGTACTACTGCATCCCAGATTCTGCAGATAGTAAAAGAAACATCAGAACATGTGATGGTAAGACAATACAACTTGAACGATTAATCTCCTGTAGCCGTCTAGATTTCTTTAAGCCTTAGCTAGTAAGCTGAATTTAAAGGTATGAGGTGTGTCAATTGGTAGACAGACATATCAGTTTCGTTCAAGATATCCAATTGCCTAACTAAGCAATTTCTATACCAAACAACTTGTTAAGTTGTCCAAAGTCTTTGTGGTATGAAAGTTAGTAAAGTGGTGTGGCATTAGTACCTCAATCACTTCCTGGGAATCATTAGTCATAATAATATCATCCACATGAACAACTAGGTTGGGACACAGACGCTACGTAGGGTGTCAATAGAAATCAGAATGGTCCAACTCGGATCCATCATTTGGAAGAAAGAAACTAAAAAGCTTTTGAAGGGTTACATTTAAGGTTTGAAAGTTGGGGTAGTGCAGAATCTAACAAAATAGCTGTTTAATGACAATAACAAAGACAATAACGAGACAAAGGATTTGGAGGAGGTTTTGTATGGTTGAAGTTTGATTTGGTTGGAGATTTAGAATCTCTTCTCCTAAATGTTTATGGACATTCTACGTTTCCTTTTACTTGGTATTTCAGTCAAAATATTGGTGGTGTGATGTTTTTATTTTAAATCATAAGCAGTTCTATTGATGTCGTACTAAGAAAATTCTAATCTGATTGATAAGTTAATTCACTCTTTTTTTCCTTCCAATCTCTTCTTATTGTATGTAATTCTTGAGTACTATGTATAGAGTTGGCATTGGCACCATGGCTAAATCCAAAGCAGATGAGAAGATTCTCGGCTACAACGATGTTGTTCTCAGGCGATCAGATTTGGACATTCTCAATGGTCCTAATTATCTCAATGACCGTATCATTGAGTTCTATTTTAGCTATCTCAGCTCAAGCTTTCCATCTGACGACATATTGCTGCTACCACCTTCTATTGCTTTCTGGATTAAAGAGTGTCCTGATCCTGCAAGCCTGAAGGATTTCATGGAACCGCTTCATCTCTCTAAAAGGAAGTTGATTCTCTTACCTATCAACGATAACTCTGATGTGTGCATGGCTGAAGGTGGGAGTCATTGGAGCTTACTGGCTTTTGAGAGAAACTCCAATGTGTTTGTACATCATGACAGCAGCTCCGGGTTCATGAATGAGTATCACGCCAAACAAGTATACAAGGTTACTCTTCCTTATACAGCATCCAGCGCCACTTACAAAGAATGTCGAGGCACGCCAAAGCAAGTGAATGGTTATGATTGTGGCATGTATGTCTTAGCAATTGCACGAGTCATCTGTCAATGGTATGCTAGCAGCGGAACCCAAGATGCAGATACTCTTTGGTTCTCCCATTTGGAACAGGTCAGTCCAAGTGCTGTTTCTACAATGCGTAATGAGATTCTGGGTTTAATAAAAGGTCTGATGGCTGTACCTAAGAGTGTGGCGTAACCTCAATGAAGTAGGTGAAAATCATGGATGAACGGTGCTTAAATTCCAGCATAGACCAAACACACTAAGTAATTTTTTTTTGTGTACCTAAGCTTTGTGGCAAAATTACTCGGTACTTGTGTTGGTGGGAGATAGCAGGTACGGAATCGTGTCAAGGTGTGCGCAAGTTGGAATTGTTATATTAAAATATAAAACTAAAAGGCTTGATGACAGGGAGGTGCTCATGGTTCAGTTAGGAGTTTCTACTTGGCAGATAAGGGGTTTAGATGCAAAATTCCGGACTTGTATTTTTATGCGCCTTACGTGTACTGGTCTTTAAGAAGTTCATATTAGATTGTCAGTCGTTGACATTTGCAGGAATGATTTTGTTGATATTTCAATAGAAAGCAAATGGAGAAAAAGTAGGAGTATAGAATATCAATTTTCATATAATAATATTGAGTGTAGTAATCGGTAATGATTCATCCTGATTGTCCGCACTGGTAGTAGATATTTAGGAACTCTCAACACTTAAAATTTATTGATAATTCCAGAGACCTCCTTCAGGTTTGGCTCTCTAATACTGACCTCTCTTGTGGTTCACAATATTAAGCCTACTTCCCTTGTTTTGATTTTTGATATAACAATTCTACTAACCTAATAATCATTAATATAAAAGTTTATGATCTAACTAAATTACCGTTTCTAATATACGCAACGTTTACTTAATTTTGTAAGCTTTTCTTTTTAAATTCATATGAATTATTTTGTTAGGCAACAATTACTTTGCACCTGACGTTGGTTCCAAATGCATCGACATTTATTATCTTGGTGTATCTTTTCCGAGTTGCCCACTCCATATAACATGCCACTATTCTACAGGCTACAGCTTCTTCGTATGCTTTGTCTCCATTTACCACTGACAATATAATCAACAGGGTCAACTTGGGTTTCAAATTTAAAGGGAATTGAGGTAAATTGTGTGGTGGTGTCTCCAGTATCCTTGGAGATGTATTCAAAAGAAAAAATGATATGGTATAACAACTTATTAAGAGAATTGCATAAAAAAGCCCTAGTTTTAAATATTGGCATCCTATACCCAATTTAAGTGTTTTTTTAATTGGTACTCCTCTGTTCCAGTTTATGTGAACCTATTTCTTTTTTGATATGTTTTAAAAAGTATGATCCATTTCTAAATTTGGAAACAATTTAACTTAAACTTACAATTTTACCCTTAATGAGAAGCTTTTATAACCACACAAATACTCTGGGTCCCTTTTTGACTTGTTTAGGACCACAAATTTCAAAAGTCTTGATTTTTTCTTAAACTCCGTGCCCAGTCAAACAGGTTCACATAAATTAGAACGGAGGGAGTATATCATAGCCAAATTTAGTTTTATTTAAAATCAAAAGTAACGTTCAGCACATCCCCACCCTCTCCTTCTTTAACGCCATTCTTCTCTATCTTTCCTAAATTCCATATTTTTCAAATCCCCCAAATCTCTCTATTTTTCTTCGATAAATACTCTCTTGTGGTTTCCTCTTAATCTTTTTGTTAACTATTTCTCTAAATCAAGAGTCTTTTGTAGAATTTCGACGATAATATCAACATTCTTGTCAAGTTGAAAAATGAGTATACATTCAACCGCTAAGAAATCAAAATGTAAAGAAACAATGATCAAATCTTCATCTCTTCATGTTGATTATGACTCTCATTTCGAAGTTACGGTGTTAAAGGGGTCGAATTCACCACATGCAATAGCCGTTTGAAAGGACAATCAAAGGAAAAAATGGGTTGATGCAATGTATACAAAAGACAAAGGAAAAAAAATCGCAAATGCATCTGGTATACAACAAAAAGTTGTTGTTAAACCCAAAAAGCGAAAGCGCGTTAGCACGGAGGAAGTTCAATGTGATAAGCATCCTTTAAAGTTATTTTTTAATCTCAATTGATTTAAGGTATTTTATCCTATTTATTCTTTACATAGTGTTAGCTATAATTCTTTTCTTTGTTGGGTGCTGCTTGAAGAATTAGGTCGGGATCGTTCCTACTGCTTAAATAAAGTTGTCAGCTAAAGCTGTGGTTTCGTGCAAAGTGTATTTTAACATTAGCATCCTTTCTTAATGTATACTTAGATGTTATGTGAATGTAGAAGTTGAGTTAAAAGGTTGGGCACCATTTTTTTTGCTACCAGTTCTTGTTAATTCTTTTGAATTTTGAGTAAGAATAGAAAAATTGGATTTGCCCTTATTAGTGCTTGAGTGAATATTACGCCTTTCGCATAATTAGCTTCATATCGTGTTTACATAATGACTTAGGGAGTGAATATTACGCCTTTCGCATAGTTAGCTTCGTAATGAACTATTTTGTGTCATGCTATAAATAACATGTATATCGTAAACTAGGTTATGTATATCTGTTTAAATGCAGCAACTTTGAGATTTATGAAAAAATATTGAACTATTCTTTTTGAAGATGTGTAGTTGCGGAGAATTTAATTATGTTCACCTTCTACATATATGGCTTAGTATAATTAATATCTTTTTAATGTAGAAATGAGATTTTTATGCGTTGGATACAAAATTATTCACTTCTCGTTAGAGCTCACATATCAATGCTGAGGTTGTTGATGAGTTAGAGTCGAAATTGACGGATGAGCAGATTCAAATGTTTAGAAAAACTTGTTTCGGCTATTTCCTCGATTCGCCTCCTATTATTGTTCAGAATCAAGTTAAACAGTTCTTAATATCAAGGGAGTTGTTTCAAGATAGTGATCATGAGTTTTACGTCAAGATCAATCATAGTAGCGTGAGTTTTGCGAGATTTGCAATTATTTTTGGTCTAAGGTGTGTTGGTGTGGTCAACAATGAGGGAACTTATAGTGAATCAAATAGGCTCAAGGATGCCTACTTTCCCGATCCTGATAGAGTATCAAAGAACGACCTTATTGATTGTTTTAAGGCAAAGAGATGGCAATCAGATAATGATGCTCTAAAGATTTCATTATTGTACTTTATATACACCTTATTTTCCACAATTAGTAAAAGATCCTTTGTAAGTAATCGATATTTTTATTTGATTAAGAGTGGAGAATACGAGCAGTTTCCACGGGGGAATGTTGTATTTCAAGCTTTGATTGGTTTGGTAAGAAATAAGTTTAGATTCATAAAGAAGTTTTATAGGTTGGCGGTTTACCGCTTGCATTGCAGATTTGGATTTATGAGTGTTGTTCTGAAGTAGACCCCAATATTTCCACTGGTACTGCAAGTCGAGTGCCACAGATCCTAAATTGGAATGTAACAGAAATACCTAGCTTTGAGAAATTATGCAACCACATTTTGGGAGAATCAAGGAACAAGGTAACATTGTTAAATTTATATTTGCACTTTAAAGTAATCTATACATATGCTAAAGTTATTGTGATATGTTTTAATTTACACTAAAACATAATGATACACATTTCTATGTATAATAATATTCATTGTATGATGCTTGATATACAATATTTATGCAGAATTTTTAATTTTTTTGTTTATTGTAGTTGGTGTTTACAAATATTTCTGCAACCGTAGACGAGTTAGGTGCATTGTATTTGCCCATGAATGTAGAATATGCTATACAAAAAGGTATTTTTTCTGTAAAAGTTTGTGAAGTTAGTGTCAATGAATCTGATTTCATAATGTCGCCTCCAAAAAGGAGCAACAACCAACATAAAAAAAATATAAATAGTAATGGCCCAAATAATCAAAGCCTTTCGGAGGAAAAATATAGGATAAGTGACTTTGAAAAAAGTATATTTATTTTTTAATTACATTTATTGAAGCACGGTGAATATTTTACCAATAAATAGTTTTATTTTTGAACTCTGTTTAGCTGAGAAGGGAATATGAGTCTTTCAAAAAGTATGTGATGGAGTCATTCGAGAAAGTGTTTAATGGTAATATACCGCATACGATTTCGATCAAAGATCCGATGAGAATCTGAGAATGCTTTTGAAAAGAAAAGAATTATTTTCAGTTAATATTTTTGAATCTTCATTCATTTCTCTTTTTATAAAAATAATTTTTTATTATTTTATTCTAATTGTGTTAAGCTTAGCAAGGAATTTTTCTTATTCAAGAAGTATGTGATGGACTCTTTTGCTGCATTATTTGTTGAAAACAACAATATTCCTAACAGATTCTCTGAGAAGAGTGATGCAAAGGTATTCTAATCTTAAAAAGAACAATATATTTAAATATTTTAAATTTCAACCATTCATATTGTTATGTATATAATTGATGAAATCATTATATTCATTAACTGTGTAACAGAGTGATGGAAGGGTTGATGAGCATGGTAATAGAGACACTGGTTCTCCTAATAACAATCACGACCAAGGTAATAATGATGTTGTTCATGTGCATGAGACCACCCAAATGAACATGATATGCCAAGTCAACAAGGGAGATACCAGTGTTCTTCATGGTATATTTGGAGGCATGTTATATTTTCTTAATTATTTTACATGTTTATATATGTTTTTTTCGTTTCTTGAAGCAGAACGCTTCGTTTCCCTTTCCCCTGACCCTTCTCTGTTTTGCCTTTCCTTTACAATGGCCTTTTGCCCATTTAATTGGCTATGTTTTCCCTTTTTTTTAGTAATATTAAATGATAAAAATACGCCAATTTGAATGTGAAGTATTACAGTTTTGGGATTGGATGATTTGGTACCTCAACAACGTTTTCCACAGCAGTTTGTTCAAGTACAACAATATGAGATTCTCTTGGAACCGGATAATCACCACCATCAAACGTAGGAAAATCTTTCTGACATTCAGCCACACTATCTATCTGGTCTAGTTAAACGTATCATAAAAGATATTAAAATAACTTTATGTAATAGTAGAGAAGGAAAGAAAGAGAAAAGAAGAAAAGAGAGGAATAAGAAGAAAGCTTTGGACAAAGGCTTTACGAAGAACAGGTGGTTGAAATTGAAAGTATAAAGTTCTCTTTCGGCTCAAGAGGTTAACCTTCTTATTATCAGTTGAATTATTTCACTACATCTACATGATTTCATGTAGTACAAAATAATTCAATATCAAATGTTTTTGGTAATAAATAAATAATTAATTATTATGGACAATAAGGATATAAATGTTTGGCTTAAGTACTGATGGGACTAATTTTGGAGGAATAAAGTATACTAAATAGTTTGAAATTCATATATTATGGATTAGTTCTATTAGTAAATACAAATCCAAATTAAGACTCAAACATGAACCCCGATAATTGGGTATTCTAAATTAGCTATGAATTAGACTAAACAAGAAAATTAACATGAGATTGATATTATGTAATTATAGATTGATTGGAGAAATTTGTACGAATCGCTTGATCACGCTCAACTATGTCTTATAGAAAGACTAAACGGGCGCTGCAAATATAATCTGGGGTATTACACCCAAAGTCGATCCCACAGGGAATTTTACGTATCAATTGAGTCTATAAAATACTAAACTGTTACTTAATCACTTTTCTCAAGACTTTTGAATATCAATTGGTGATTTTTACTAAATCTAATAACAAAATAATAAATTAGCAATTGACTAACAATATAATGTAAAGAATGATAATAAAGGGTCTACATTATGGTTT
>ML390593.1:0-13109 GCA_005239525.1 Nicotiana knightiana | reverse complement strand
TCGAGAAAATATAATCAAGACCGAAAAATATCGCAACAATCGTAGTATTTTATTTCAAATATTCAAGTGTTACAATCTCTATGAATCCTCTGATTCTTCTTTTCAACAGTAAATAAAAGGACTTTTGAGCTTAATCTTGAATTTTATTTTAATCCAAATGCTCGAGGCCTGATCTTGACGTATTTTTAATCTGAGGGCTTGCAGCTTGTTCTTGAATCTTCCTCTTGATCTTTTAATCCTTAGAACACTTGAATGCTTGTAGCTTTTAGAAAAATCCGCAACGTTTGACCCACGAGCTCCCTCTTGCTTCTTGTTATAACTTCTGGTGTTTTTTCTGGGTTATAAGACCCCTATTTATAGTTGTGGGAGGGAAGAGTTGTGATAAGAACAAACTCTTTCCGACCAATACAATTGAAGTGTGACATACCCGCATTTGATTGGCCAGAACATGTCACTTGCACACGTGACACGATTTCATTAGCTTTTTAATGTGACTTGGCATTCCTTGTCATTTTGACACGTGGCATGGTTCTATTGGCTCTTCCATTTGACGTGGCGTGCCACGTCATTTGACACGTGGCACCAAACTGGGCCTCTAGGAAGATGATATATTGGGCTTAATGAAGTGGGCTCATCACTTTAGCCCAATTAACTGGGCTAGCCCAATGGATTAAGATTTATTTATTTAATTCATATATATTGGACTTATAATTAATCCAATTATATTAGCCCAATAAATTTATTTGAGCTAATATGTCTTGAATTTAATATATAGTCCAAAATATTTTACAGATTTAATTTCAATAAAATTTATATGCCTACAAATGCCCCTACTTCAAAACTTGTTTAAGGTATAAATAAAATTGATAAACCTCAATACTAGGCTTGAAGTATAAGTGAAGTATCAAATCAGACCTAAGTTAACTTTTTTTTTCCTCGGGCCAAATTAGAACTTCTAAAAAAGTATACATGCACTTTATTTTAATGCATAATTCCTTTCCGCTACTTGGATTTGTCGTCAAAACTTCTAATAGCAATTTACCTTAAATAATAAAATAAGGATAAGACACGTAGCTAGTAAACTTTGGTACTTGAATCTATCATTGCCAGGAATTGCAACTCATTTACCAAATTAGAAAAGATTCTTGTAATGTAATGATTAGGCAAACAATGCAATTCGAAAAGGAGATAACATCAACGTGATTTCAAGGGGTATATACATGTCCGACACGTAAGTAATCCTATTTGCAACATGATTTGGTTAATTATGATGTCTCCGATTTCACTGCAAATTCATTGTAATCATTGCCGCCTCTACGAAATGATTATACACATCCGATCATCTGAATCCCTTTCTAACACCTTCTCCTAATCCGTCTTACAGTAACCATTTTCAACTAGGATTAGTAACTATGTCCCACATCGGCACTTTATTCCCAAATAGTGCTTTGAAAAATCTATATAAAGATGTGTACTCTTCAACTTGTGAGCATCAGTTCGCAGTATTTGCAAGCCACTTGAGTCTATTTTTGTGGAATCAGAAGTAATAACGCGAAGGTAATTTCTTCTTCTTTGTTGTACTTTCTTGTTTGTTTTACTTTGTTGTCTCTTTTTCCTTTTTAGAAGTAACTTCGTCAAACTACGAAGTACTCTTTAAGTTTTAGTCGAAGGCATTTAAAAGCTCGTGATGAAGATCTTTAAAATTTGTGGCGACAAACCAAAAAAGGTTTGCGATAAAGACCTTTAAAATTTGTGGTGAAGACCCACAAGAGTTTGCGCAATGATCCTTAAAAGGTCGTGGTCAAGATCTTTAAAAGTTCACAGCGAAGACTTTTAAAAGTTTGAGGTGAAGACCTTAAAAGAACGCAATGAAGACTCTTAAAAATTCGCGGTGAAGATCCATAAAAGTTCGTAGTAGAAATGTTTAAAAGTCGGCAGTGGGGACCTTTTAAAACTTGCCACGAGCACTTTTAAAAGTTCGAAACATACGCCTTTTAAAATTTCGGAATGAAAACCTTAAAGATTTCGAATGCCTTTAAAAGTTCGAAACGAACATCTTTAAAAGTTCGCAACGAAAACATTTACAAATTCGAATTCCTTTAAAAGTTCGAGACGAACACCTTTAAAAGTTCGCAACGAAAATTTTAAAAAAAAAGTCCGACACATACATTCTTTTTTTTTTTACGTCTGAAGCGAAATTTTACTTATTCATGCCCTCTTTCAAGATCACGATTGTTACTCTTCCCTTTTGACTTAGGTACTAACGAATTTTTTTTTTATGCAGCTTGAACATGGTTTACTTTAGAGACTCAGTATACTCTTCCTCCACGTCCAAGTACCTTGTAATTTCAGAGCACAAGGATAGTAAAACAAAGACCAGATTACTAGTTGATACACCACTGACCGGCTTATATACATCTTTGTGGCCATCCTTGCAAAATCCATTTCGCTTGGTAGATTGGACCTTCGAAAACACCAAACGTAAATTCAAGACATGGACTCTTCGTCCCATAATCACAAATTAAAAAATGTGGCAAGTTCCCTCCATGCTTAGGACGACGAATCCTCAAAGGAGAAGTATACTGGAGTGATTCCTTAACTTTTGATGGCGAATTTCATTATATCCCCGGCTATTGGGAGTGGACCGAAGATATTCTTAGCATGAACCATCGAGTATTGAGGGCCACCAATATTTACGATGTTGTCTATGCCTCATTGTTTACTTATGATCATTCTACAAGTATCATGCAAGCCTTTTGTGAGGCTTAGTGTCCTCTAAAAAACACGTTACTTACCTCAGCTGGAGAGTTATCCATATCCCTTTGGGATTTGTGCACTATTGGGGGTCTGCCTTTAATGAGGTCTCCTTATGAGGAAGTTATTCCAAATACTCAAGAACTTACAGGTTCTTATGACAAGGATACAATATTCCTTCCACAAGCCTGTCAACAATTGTTTGATACATATCACCAACTCCGAGAGGGAAACGCTAAAAATGATAACGTCCCTATAAGAAGATGGATAGAGTTTTGGAGCAAAAATGTTTTAAAGTATGAACAACCTCCAGCGAGAAAAGAAAAGAAGTCAGCTCGTCCCAAATCAACACACAACCCTACTGGAGCCATAGGTAAAATGGTCAATTGGTCGGAAGTTGAAGATGCATTATTTTTTAAACTTAGCGTAGGAAGTGACAAGAAAGACGAAGTATACTTGGCTGGTTTTTTATCATGCTGGTTATGTGTCTTTGCGCTCCCTACAAAATAAGGCGACTTTATTCGGCCTGAGACTTTCAAGATTTAAGGCCTTCTAGCGTGTGGGCAAAGAATTAACCTTGTCGTTCCAGTCTTAGCTAGTATTTACAGGGGATTAAACACAATTTCAAATGGCTCACCACTCGATTCTTCTAGAGTTTACTTTCCAATTCATTATGTGTACAGTTGGTTGGCCTGCTACTTTAAGACTCATTTTTCTCTAACAAATAGGCCGGCTACTCCTCTGATGGACATATACTCAGGTGAGGGAACATCGAGATACTTCGGTAATGATGAAGCGAGAAAACGTATTCATGGAAGAGAAAGTGTCGTATGGACTTCCATAATGCCAAGTGATCCTCAATCGTATTATTATCGTGATGATGGCAATGAGGAAGAGTCCGAGTCAAATTATTTTATGAGTATTCGCTCGAATTACCTTCCTTTGAGAAATGGATCGACCTTCATCGTGGAGCCTTATAGCCCTCATCGTTTCAGTCGTCAATTCAGTTTTTATCAAGACATCCCCGGTTGCTTGGATCAAGATTTTCGTGAGTGCTCTTTAGACAAAGGATTGGAACTTTACGAATTTGTGTTTTGTCTAAAAGTAGGTCAAATGCCACATTTACCCCTATTATGACCAAGATGAAGAAGCATGTCTCGTCCAATTATAAGTCATGGTGGGAAAGAGTGCATGGACGCTTCCTTGAAAACCATTTGCAATCTTTGGTGAATACCACTGGTCCTGCTACTACTACGCCTTCAGAGATCACGCCTCAAGAGTATAACAGGGAGGGCAAGCCTCCTACTTTAAAATCCAAAGTGGTTGTACCATGCGACGTCAAGAGACCTCCATATAAAGAAGTTCAAAAGAAGGTCCTTGTTCAAGCTCATCAAGCCAAAGTGGGTTCCTTTCCATTAGGTACCATTGTTCCTACCTCCAACAAACGTCCATCCCAAAACGAGAGTGATAGTAGTCAGGGAGATCAAAACTTCAAGCGGGTCAAGCCATATTCTAACAAACAAGGAGATGCTAATTTTGGTGTAGTCGAGATTACTGACAGTATAGGAAGTGCTTCAAGGAATTTGACGGCTATCAAAGAGGTAACGATTAAAACCTTCATATTATTTTATAATATCCAAGTAGTTTAACTGATCATATATACTTTTCTATGCAGGAAAATGGTGTTCACATTTCAATGGCGTCCCACCAAAGCAAGCCCCAAGGTAGTAGTGAATCTGTCGCGGAGCCAGACTCGAGAAAATCACTTCCATTAGCTAAGTCAGACCTAGAGGCAACTTCCATTCCTAGTCTTGGAGCGAAATCGGGGCCTAATTTTCACCAACGATCAGCACCAACCATGTCTATATTTGATAGAAGAAAGGTTGTCTTGAATCTTCGCTAGGATTTAATTCTAACTGCCTGGGCTAAAATTTATGTCAAACTCAAGGACCTTACCGCAGATAATGATTCTTCTCTTCAATTCGAGATCGAAGTAATTCTCGAGGAGATGGACGGAAAATGTGTGGATATTTCCCCTCTAAAAGGACTATTGACGTCTTCTTTGAGCTTGCCACATCATATGACCACGCACGGTAAACTCTTTCTGACAAGGTTGTGGATGTTGAAAAATCATAGTCATTTTTAAACGCCAAGGAACAGCTTGATCTTGTCTTGATTGAGAAAAGGGAGAAGGCCGAGAAATTATCTGCTGCCAGTCGATCTCTCAAAGAGGCCAAGGAGAAGGAGAAATAGTTAAGAGCTCTTCGAGGTGTTGCCAAGAAAGAGGTTGAAGAGATTAAATCTAGAGTCTTATCTGTTGAAGAGGAGTACCGTAGATGTTCTGATATTTCCTTGGCAACTGATGATGACTTGGCCGACGTGGAGATGAAGAAACAACACCTAGAGGCAACTCTTAAAGACCTGGTCAATTACAATTTGTGTTTAGATTAGTCAATATAGAGTATTTTATCCGCCTTTTTTTTTGCATTTGATTAACTAGCGGATTTTCTTAGGAATGAAAACTCTATCTATTTTATTTTATATCACGCGTTTTCATTAATGCCCCTTCTTCCTTTGCGGTTCAATATCAATAGTTTTTTGCTTATTATAATGTATTGATGCTGCCATGATGGAACTTAGATTTTTTTTTAAATGTCGTTGGCGTTCATGTCTCGAAGTTCTCTATATTTGGAAATACATCCTTCTTATTTGAGGATGATATTATTCATCATCTTTGCACCTTTTGTGGTGGAAGATATATATCTCAATGTGAGAACGTTAACATTATGAGCCATTTAGTTTTCTTTTAGAAACTAGACTTTAAAATATGAGACATATCCAAAATTCGGAATCAAGCACCTTCGGAATCGCTGCAGGTAATATTTTGAAACCAACTTTAGATTCCACCACGTTAAAAATTTCAGATTTTTGCAGCCTCACTAAAAAAAATTATATCTTGGTGTATGAACGTCGAAATCATAAAATGCTTGATTTTCTGAAAACTAAACTTCAAGATCTAAGACATTTCCAAAATTTGGAATCAAACACTTTGAGAATCATCCCAAATATTATTTTGAATATAACTTTAAATTCTGTCACGTCGACGATTTTCGATTTGCACAACTTAACCAAAATATTTGTATCTTGATGTAGGAATGTCGAAATCACAAACCGTTTGATCCATTGGAAACTTAACTTCCAAATCTATAACATATCCAAAATTTAAAATTTAATGCCTTAAGGATAGTTTCAGATGATATTCCAAAGTCGACCTCGATTTCTGATATGCCGACAGTTCCAAATTAGCGCGACTTCACCAAAATTTTTATCTTGGTATGGAATACTAGAGATTGTAAGACCTTTTTAATTATCAAAAATTGAATTTTAAGAGCTTCATTCTAATCAAATATCTTGGGTTCAAATCTCACTGAATTTGAAACGTCGTGAAGGCTCACCAAAAAAAATTTGAAGGTTTGGCGAACATGAGGGCATAATGGATCTCTTGACTTTAATGCTAATGCTTGACAACATCCATAAAAGACATTAATCATTTTATTGTAGGAACATGCAATTTACTATGGCGGCTTTCCCCCTTCAAAATTAGATGGGATCTAAAGTTTAACAGAAGAATGGTATCCCAGCTCGATTTTCAAATACTGATTGAATGAATGACATTCCATTGTACTTCATTCGGACAACGATCGGGGGATTATGTATCTTTTGAACTTATGCGACTGAACTCAGAATGAAACTCTAAGCTGCCTACGTACCTCGGTAAGAGGATCAAGTCATACCGTAGTTTAGAATGGGTAGAATTATTATTATTTTTTATTTTTTAAATTTTTTATGTCCTAACTTTTGCCTAGGCCGCCTCTTTCAAGGTTTTCAACCTAGCGGACATTTTTTTTTATGTCCTAACTTTTCCCTAGGCCGCCTCTTTCGAGGTTTTCAACCTAGCAGACCCTCTTTTTTTTATGTCCTAACTTTTTCCTAGGCCGCCTCTTTCGAGGTTTTCAACCTAGCGGACCCTCTTTTTTTTTTAGGTGGGCCGTACACAGTTTAGACTCATGCAGGCCAGGAGTGTAGGAATATGCAGTTTAGGCTCATGCATTAAGGAGCGTTGCAACTTCAAGGATAATACTTCTTCAAAAACTTGCCATTGATAGGGCCGATTCTCATGCCATATGCATCAACCAGCTTGTAATCCCCACTTGAATAAACTTCTTGCACGACATATGGCCCATCCCATTTTGAAGTGAACTTCCCTATAGGTTTATGGGAAGTAATAATGGGTCTTCTTATGGTAAGGACTTGATCTCCTACTTGAAAGGATCTCGGGCGAACTCTTTTATTGAAGGCACGAGACAATCGAGCTTGATAGCATTCAAGACTTTGTTGGGCCTCCAACCTCTTCTCATCAAGAGCCTCTAACTTTGCTAATCGAAGTCGAGTATTTTCTTCATCAGTGATCCCTTCTTGAATAGCCAGTCGTAATGAAGGTATTTGACGCTCAAGTGGCAAGACGGCTTTGACTCCATAAACGAGTGAATACAAATTTGCTTGTGTTGGCGTGCGGTGAGTCGTCCTATATGCCCATAGGGCTTCTTCCATACAGTCGTTCCAATCTCGTTTGGATTTGGAGACGACTTTCTTTAACAAGTTGCATAGTGTCTTGTTGAATGCCTCAGCTAGATCATTGGCGGTAGCATTGTACTTCGAAGAGTTACATTGCTTGAACCCAAAGAGATCACAAACCTTGTTCATCAACCTATTATCGAATGGCTTTCCGTTATCCGTTATTATGTAACGAGGAATGCCAAAATGATAGATTATGTTTACTCGGATGAAACTTGCAACATTTTCCTTCTTTACCTCCTTAAGAGCAACAACTTCAGCCCATTTTGAGAAGTAGTCAGTTGTAGCCAAGATGTATAAGTGCCCACCAGAAGACTTCGGCAGTGGTCCCACAACATCCAATCCCCAAGCGTCAAACGGCCAGGATACAACAGTCGGGTGCAACACTTCAGGAGGTTGATGAATAAAATTCGCATGGAATTGACAAGCCTTGCATCTTCGAGCATAGTCCAAGCAATCTTTTACCATCGTTGGCCAATAATAGCCCATTCTTTTTATATGGAAGTGGAGCTTTGGTCCAGACTGGTGTGACCCACATACTCTAGAATGTGCCTCTTGCAAATCTTGAAGTGCTTCTTCTTCCCCTAAGCATCGCAAGAGTACTCCCTCGAACGACCTTCTGAATAGAGAATCTTTGTAATAAAGGAAGCGAGGTGCACGACGACGGATTTCAGTCCTTCTCCTCGGATTTTCTGGAAGTATCCCATATCATAAGTAATCGATAATGGGTTGTCGCCATTCTTCTTTCTCAACTTCAGGAACAACGACAAGATTCTTGAGTTCATTTTCTTCACCTTCAGCCTCATTTGGCAACAATACTACCCATTTTTGGCAGACAGTAACTTGTGCTTGATCAGGCAGGGTTAATGATGAAGCTAGGGCAGCTAAAACATCAGCCTTCTTATTTTCTTTCCTTGGTACATGCTGAATAGTCACATCACCGAGCCACCCCGTTAACTTTTTTGCGTAATCATGATATGGGCGTAGTTCAGGCTTCTTAACCTCGTAACTACCCAAAAGCTGATTGACCACTAACTGGGAGTCACCAAAGACTTGCAACTGCAATTGCTTCATATCAACGGCCATTTCAAGCCCAAGTATTAATGCTTGATACTCAGCAACATTGTTGGAACAAAGTTGTGTCAAGGTGAAGGAGTAGGGCAAGACTTCACCTTGGGAAGTGACAAATACTATGCCAACACCAGCTTCCCCGCGATGCGTAGCACCATCAAAGTACATCTTCCATGGAGGTTGAACTTCAACGACCATTGCGTCCTCATCAGATAGTTCATCAGTTAGCTCCCAGTCATAAGGTATCAGATGATCTTCCAAGAAGTCTGTCAATGCTTGTTCTTTTACAGCCTTTTGAGGGATGTACAAGATCTCGAATTGTTGAAATTGGAGATACCATCTCGCTAGTCTATCATTAAGAACAGGTTTTGACATCACGAACTTGATGGGATTTGCTTTGGAAACAAGACAGACAACATGAGATTGTAGTGCTTCAACTTTTGAATTGAGAAGACTAGCGCCAAACACAGCTTTTCAATTGGCGAATAATTCAGCTCATTTGGTGTCATCATCCTGCTCAAGTAGTAAAGGGAGTTTTCCTTCCCCTCACTATTTTCTTGGGCCAACAATGCTCCAATAGACCTTTCTTGCTCCGCAATGTATAGTATCAATGACTTTCCAGGTATAGGAGCTGCTAAAACCGGAGGCTTCATCAAGTAGGCTTTGATACTTTCAAAAGAGTTGCTAGAAGCTTGGTCCCACTTGAAAGGAACGCCTTTCTTCATGAGGCGACTAAATGGTTGGCACCTTCCAGCTAGGTTCGAGATGAATCTCCTAAGGTACGCTAGCTTTCCTTGCAGACTTTTCAATTCATAAATATCCCGAGGCTCAGGCATTTTCAAAATAGCATCCACTTTGGCTTGATCAATTTCGATCCCTCGATGTCGGACAATGAAACCAAGGAACTTTCCAGAAGTAACTCCAAAGGCTTCAATGGGTTCATCCTAAGTTGGTACCTCCGGAGCAACTCAAATGCCATTCTTAAGTCTTTCAAGTGGTCGCCCTTGTTTCTTGATTTTACCACCAAGTCGTCAACATAGCATTCGACATTCTTGTGGAGAAGATGGTCAAAAATATTCTGCATAGCCCTTTGGTATGTAGCACCAGCGCTCTTTAAGCCAAAAGGCATCACCTTGTAGCAATAAATACCCTTGGGAGTGCGGAATGTAGTAATCTCTTCATCTTTTGGTTCCATGCGGATTTGGTTATAGCCCGACGAACCGTCCATGAAATACATTGCTTCGTAACTAGTAGTAGTATCGATCATCAACTCTGGAATAGGAAGCGAGAATCCGTCTTTGGGACACGCATTATTGAGATCCCTGAAGTCAACACATACTCGAATCTGGCCATTCTTCTTCCTTACAGGGACAATACTTGAAACCCATGTTGGGTATTTAAACTCCCGAATAAATCCCGCTTCAATGAGTTTGTTAACTTCGGTTTCAATCAGGGGAACCAAGTCCGGCCTAAAGCGCCTTTGAGCTTGCTTAACAGGACGAGCGCCATTCTTGACCGCAAGGTGATGGACTGCCACTTTAGGGTCCAAGCCAGGCATTTCTTTGCAACTCCAATAAAAGACATCCCTAAACTCCTTGAGTAACTCAATATAAGTGCTTTATTCATCAACTTCTAGTAAAACACTTAGGTAGGTGGGTCTTGGTTCTTCATCAGTGCCAAGGTTTTTAAAGCATCAACAGTTGCTTTCACCCCTTCTTCAAGTTCTAGAGGAGCATCTTTCGCATCTTCATTTTCTTGAGGGTCCCCATCGTTGAAGGATATGTGATAACAGGATGAAACATCGTCCAATTTCTCATCATCCTCTATAAGAGATAAAACACCATGCTCGCTTTGTGTAGTAACATGATACGAAGAACCCACACTTTCTTCGTCTTCATCACGTTCTTTAGTGTATACCACAGTGTATGGCTTCACCTTCAGTATTTCATCATACGAAACCATGACTTCTGTTTGTCGCTTCATTCTAGAAGGAACCAAACTTTGGGAATCTTTAGAGACCCTCTGAATTTTGGACAAAGCGGGTGTTCTTGTATTTTGATAATTTCTCTGGAACTTATTCACCGTATTTAATGGACCCAATCTCTCAAATACGGAAGTTCTCACAGTTGATTTTCCAAGTTTGTCAAAAATAGAAGGCCTGTTAGATGCGGCAAATTTGTTTTCTACAGTGATGTGATTGCTACTCGTCCTTCTGATGGAGATGCACACTGGTGACAGTTGCTTGTATCCCAAACCTTCGCATGGTTGCCTCGTTGCAGCTTCTGATGGGAGCTTCCTTAACTTTTACGGCTCATCGGGATTGTATCTAGCTTTCGCAAATAGCTTGTAAGCGTTAGGATCAAAGCCTTCATCTGTTCGCTTTGTAGGGAGTGCCACATTCTGCAAACAATTTTGAGCTACAAACCCTGCAAGCGGCTTCGAGAACAACTTTACTGCCTCAATTCGTTTCACCGGAATAGTTGGTTTGGAGATTAGATGATTCGCCCTCGTCTTTCTTCCTGTTAGGGACATATTGGAGCTTAGAACTTACTTTCTTGCCATAAGATGTAATATCTCCTCTATGGGATTTATTCACGTTAGGTTTTACCTCCTCAGTAACAACTTTGGCTTTACCGATAGTTACCTCAGCTCTTTTAGCTATGGGCTCGTCATTCTTGATTTTTATGTCATCATCAAATTTTAGCTCCTTCACAATGTGGTTTTTCAAGTAGAACTTTGCATCATCGAAGTGTGACTCTGCCTCAGTGAATGGCGCATCATCGACAATTATCGTCTTCTCGACTTCACCCTCCTAGTATTTTAAACATTGATGGTAGGTAGACATAACTACTTTATTCTCATGTATCCAAGGCCTCCCAAGAAAGACATTGTATGAAGTCTTCGCATCTATCACATGCAGCCATGCACTTGATTGCATATCTTCAATCGTGATTCCCAGCCTGATCGCGCCTATGGCTCTTTGCCCCCCTTGGTTGAATCCTTGGATCATCACACGACTTTATGAGAGTTCTTTCATGGGAATACCAAGTTGTTTCACAGTGTGAATTGGTAAAATTATCACTGGGGATCCTTTATCAACGAAAATTTGATTTACCCTTTCATCACGCATATAGCCAACCAGGTACAATGGGCGGTTATGAGGAGTGTCACCTAGCAGAAGATCGTCACTCGATGAGCTTTTCCGAAGATGGTTGATGCGAGGCTAGAATTCATAGTTTAACATGTTATATGCCTTACATTTTATGTGCGTTAATGATAATAATACACTTTTTATGTGCTTAATGGAGTTTATTTCATGTGTAGGTGAATAGGAGATGGAAACCGAGCTAAATGGATGCAAATACGTCGAAAATACGCTTGAGAGGCGAAGAGGGAACACCCTGGCCTTATCCAGGCATTTGCCTTCTAAAGCCAGGCTGGACCTGGCGTTAGGGGGGCGTTAGCCTCCTAAAGCTAGGCATGGCCTGGCCTTATCCAGGTCTTAGAGCCAAAACGCCTGGTCTCTTGGTTCTGGTCAATTTCGAGTTTTGACGAGTTTAAGTGTTTCCCAGTTGAAATAGAAGTCTCCTACACGTTTAGGGTATGTCCTAAACTTATAAATAGACCCCAAAAACACAACTTAGGAGGGAGATTCGAAGAGGAGAGAAGGTATTCGAACGGCAAGACATCAAATTGTACAGATTTTCTTCATTACTTTGTAGTTTAATTATGCAAGTTATTTTAGATTTGATTCTTATGAATTTGTTTAGCTAACTTCTTTAATCTAGGGTTTTGGTAGAACCCGTTGGGGGATGAACTTATTTTGTTATTAATATAGTTCCGATTGGTTGATTAATCTCTAATTGTTCAACTACGTTCTTGTTGTAGTTAATTGAATGGCCATCAATTAGCTGTGCCTATTTATTATGTATCTACTTGAGAGAGAGTGCATATTTAGGTAGTTGTTTGAACAACATCACNAAGTGAACTGTAATGCAATCTAGCTAGTGTAACTTGAGAGAGTGCGTCTAGTAAATTATCATAATTATTTGAGAGAGATTTATGTAACCTTAGATCTTTATTACAATTGTTTACACCTTAGGCGTAGTTAATCTTTAGTTTTAATCTTTAGTTTTAGTAATTTAAATAACATCACGTGACAATTGAGTATTCTAACAGCTTGCTTGATACGTAAATTCCATGTGGGATCGACTCTGGGCATAATACCTCGGATTATATTTGCAACGCCCGCTTAGTCTTCTACAAGACATAGTTGAGCATAATCAAATTTTGGCGCCGTTGCCGGGGAATTAACGATATTATCAAGTGTAGCTGTAATTGTACATATTATTAGGTTTCAAGTTGAATTTTTTTTTAGTATTTGGTTTTTATTTTCTTTATTTTAGTTTTATTTTTTAAAATATGGCATCATGGAATTATGAGNTTATCAAAATCTTCCCGAGAGCGAGTTATGTGCACCAACTCAATCTTATGTGTGGAATGAGTGTGATATGTGTGGTGGTCAAGATGGTCACTTTCAGGATTGTGCTTATATTTCTTATCTTTCCCCAACCCCGTACTTTGACGGTTCTTCTTTTTCTTGTGAAGTTAATAGAAATAAAGAACTCAGTGATGATGACTGGAAAAGG
>ML390592.1:9017-31898 GCA_005239525.1 Nicotiana knightiana | reverse complement strand
AGCCTTTGGCAGCTCAAAAGAAGGTTTTGAGGTTGTATTAAAAAACATGATCGGACGCAAAGGCAAAAAATAATTAAAAAAACAAAAAGCAGCAAAACTATCGATTTATTATTTTAAAACAATGAAAAATATTATGGGCACACCGATTTTCGAAAACTCTTGCAAAAATGGGGGTTGAACCCGATAAAGGTTGCTTACATACCCCATAAAATCATGAGAATCGAACCCGCGTACTTCGAACTTGACCATTTATTTTTTTTATTTAGTAAAAACGAATTGTTTGTACAAAACTGGGGAATGATTTTTTTTTTCAATTCTGCTCAACTAATTTTCTAAATCCGGTCAACAAATGCAAGCAAGCCTTCCAAATGATGCAGCAAGTTGCACATAAGTGAATATGGTGGTCTCAAAGAGGATACATATCTTATACGGACCCAGCCCCTGTGCCGAGTTTTGCTAAGTCAAATACATGTGATGCAACAAAACGATCCTACTAGGGATAAGCAGGCATACGGCTTGTTCTTCTAGTCTTTTTAAAAAAAATACTAGGGGATGAGGTGTATCTAGACTGGCCATAAAACGAGCGGACAACTCGAGTTGGGAAGGGGTAATGTACCGGGAGCAATACTTCTCCGGCTTAACTACTGGACCCTCTCCGTTCTTAAATACGGATGACTAATAATTCTTCACCGGGAGCCCAGGCCCACCGACTTTATATCAAAAAATAATGGGGCGCGTATCCGCAATTCCCGAGGTTGTATTCAGAAGACTCAGAGGGAGTGCGCAAGAAGACAATTTATAATAATATTCAACAATATCAAAGAGGTAAAGAGCAGGCACGTAGCACATTAGGCCCAAATAAATCACAGTATAAACAAAATTAATAAAGTCAACGTACAAGCTCGAATTCCTGAATGTTCCCCAGCAGAGTCGCCAGAGCTGTCACACCCCTTTTCTACCCCAAATGATAGATATGTGTTATGGATTGTGGGTTAAAGATATTTTCCAATTAAAGTGACAAATTTGAGTAGGAATTATTTTATTTACAGAGTCGCCACTTGGAATTGATTTTTGGGTGTTCCAAGTCACCTTTTATTTGAATCCCTAGTCAAAGGAAGATTTGACTCTTTTATTATTGGTCTGCGAAAATAAAGTCCGGGTAAGAAATTTTGTTGACCGGAGTGAAGGTGTAAGGCATTCTCCGAGTCCCGTGGTTCTAGCACGATCGCTTTATTGACTACAATTGGCTTTAAATTAATTCTAAATAAATTATGCTTTATTTGGTTTTCATGTTTTGTCTATGTCCGCCTTTATTGTTGATGGCTTCATTATTCTCAAATTAGGACGAGTATCCCCGACCCTAGCTTACACTAACCAAGACGATCATCCCCGACCTTGGTTCGTGTGTCGCACCTTAAAATGGAGCCTACTCGAAGTTAAGTAATAAAACTTTTGTTTATTTGAAAGAATTGAAACAAGATGCGTCCTCACGACGTTGCCATTTATTTATGTCTTTATTGTGAAGCGAGTCTTCCCGACATCGGTTAAGACGAAATTCATTATTTTTGTTAAAACACATTACTTTTGAGTTAGTCATGACCAATTATGATTGAGTAATCAGGTTATTTTTATAAATAAATAAAATATCTAATCTTATTGAATTTATGCAATGACTAAAAAAAGGTGACATCAATAATTTTTTTTTAAATATTCTTTCGCTTCATTTTTTGAAACTCAACTAGGCTATTACTATTGTTATCCAAAAAAAAAAAGAAATGACTAACTTTAAAAACTATGTTATAGAATTAGTCAAAGAAGAAAAATATTTTTTTTGTAGATTGATAGTTCATTTTCTAACTTAATAAAATTATTTACAAATTCAAAATGAGTAATGTATGGTTAAATGAAACAACTTTGTGATTATTATGAATACTAATTTAAAAGATGAGACTAGTGCGGGAAAGTTATTAACTTACATTATTTAAACTAATAAATTATGGACTTGTGGTGATATTAAAATGAGGCAGTCCACTACTGGGCTGATGGAGTCAATGGGCTCATGTCAAAGACAAAATCCAAAAGGCCCATGCTCTTGAACTTCAAATCTGCAGATGTAGCCTTTTAGAGCCACATTACAGATCTGTCCCTATTTTGTCATTTTGCAATACATAGCCAACTATTTACAAAAAGTAAGTTTGTGGGAAATAACTTTCTATTTACAACTTAACTACTTTACTAAAATAAACCTTTTCAAGAAATAAGAAAGATAATTGGGACTCTAATCAATGAGGGGAAAAAAAGGGTTTAGCTTGGCAACAACAGAGGAACAAGCATAGCTTCATGGGTTCAAAATTTAATACATACTACATACAAGCAACTGAGGACCAAACGGAATTATATCTAAAACTTTAGCATAAGAAAAGATGCTTGACACAATTTAATTAACTAGCATATTGTCATAACATTATCCAAACATTCATGAGCATGTAAAAATGAATTACGATAGACGAATGAAGCTACTAATATTTCTTAGCGTCATTATCTTTCATTCCAACTCAATTTTAGGAGTTTACACAGACTGAAAGTTACCTGGACAGCAGAAAATACAGCAAGGTCAGCTATTTCCAAAATCAAGAAACGGATAACAAAATAGTTAAGCGGGCAGCAACACATCAAAAGCAGCGACAACCAGCAGATTTCAGATTTCAAACCCAAGAAGATGAACCAGAAATACCCAGCAAAGAAGTTGTAACCAAAAATTATGTGACTCCAGAAAAATCCTTCAAGACCACTCTATTTTTCTTAAAAGTTTTGCACTAAAGAATCAACTCACAAAGCTCAAAAATTTCAGCCTACTAAAGTATTCAACTGCTGATTTTTGTTCAAAGATATGTGTGTTCAAGCAACTCTAAGGAAGTTATCTAAACGTGCCCTTATAATATGAAAGGAGCAGCCCTTAAGTAAGCAAAAAAAGTCACTTTTGGACAGCTTTTGGTTCATCAAAATTCTGTCCAAAAGGACTGACTTTTGTTCACCAAAACACTACTCAAAAGACTCACTTTTGTGTGCTAAAAGTTTGTTCAAGGAATGTCCAAAAGGGGAAAGGACAGTCCTTGAACAATTATGGCAGAAGCATGGGATAAGGGAAGTATTTCAGCCACTCTAACACTAAAAGCAAGTTGCTAATGTGATAGAAACTAAGCGTACCAAACTATATAGAGAATCGGGTTCTCTATCAGTTCCCACTGTAAGCAACAGACTGTAAAACCAAACAGTATAGGATACCAGGTTCTCTATTTGTTCCCACAGTAAATCGGCAGTAAATAAAGAGCACAGAGGAATTTTACGTGGAACTTTAGATTACAACCTATTGTCACCTAGGAATTAACCTCTTAATCCCTCACTAACTTGTACCCTATTACAAGCCACTTTGTAATAACCTTATTACAAAGACTTCAGCCTCACAAACTTGTAATATATTACAAGCCACTTTGTAATTACTCTATTACAAAGACTTTACAACTTGACTAACTCTAGCCAAGACACAAACACAAGGATTTATGATTTACAGAGATTTCCTACATAATGCTTCTAATTAAGCTAAGTAGGAATTACAAGTAGAGTGCTTTGAACAAAGGTACAACACAACTTAGGACATGTAATAACTTCAATACATGAAACTAGTCCTTGGTTATGTTGTTCCTCATTCTTGATGCCCTTGAGAATCACTTGCAAGCTTCACACATACTTGAGAGAATGCTAGATAAGTTCTTGAACGTGCAAGTGATTTGTTTTTCCTTTGCTTGATGTTAATATCTCATTTTTGACATCACTTGGATGATGTAAGCAAGTTAGGTAAAGAGCATTTCCCATAAAGTTGACTGCTGCATTGTTTCTACACTATAGCTTGTGCAGGCAGCAACGTTACAGCTGTGAAGAGTTTACTTGTACGGCCACCTCGGGAACTGGTAGCTATATGTTCCCTCTACTGTTCCTTTGACTCTGAAGATTTGAACTGTGTCCCCAACTGGAGACTTGTTGATCTTTAAGCTCTTAAGGATGTGATCACCTCGGGAACTGGTAGATATCTATTCCCTCTGCTGTTCTTTTGACTCTAGAGAATTGAACTGTGTCCCCAACTGTAGACTTGTTGATCTTTAAGTTCTTAAGGATGTGCATCAGGTTCCTTATCTGGTTCTTGATAGTAAGTTTGTTAGATCATCAAAACATAAAATAAAGGTACTTATAACCTATAAATTTCCCCCTTTTTGATTATGACAAACTTAAAATTGATATTCCTGCAAAGAGCCACAAAAATCAGATAATGTACCAGGAACCTCACAAAGTTCCACCTGAGCTTGTACTTCCCCCTTAATCAGTGCACTTCTTCTTTTTAATTCTCAATATATCTTCCCCCTTTTGGCATCATTAAAAATACAAACAAGCAAACAACGTAAAGAAGTCTAGATGACAAACTTATAATGTCACGCCCCAAAATCGAGGGACGAGACCGGCGCCTAACCGGATGATCCCGGTCAAGGGGACCTGGATTGCCTTTCCTACCTAACGCATCACCCCGTGTTTATAATATACAAATTTATAAATGAAATAGGAAATGGAATCAAAGTATGAATTTACAACATAAGTCCACTTTCCTCTTTTAAAGCTTCATCATTTGATAATCCCAAAATATACAACTAAGCACAACATTTCCAATACGGCGGTTACGAATAGTTACAACTACTACCCAAATATATACAACCCACACAGTGTCTACGGAGCCTCTAAAGGGACGGAGAAGAGTATACATACTTGCCGGTAACAAAGCCCCGGCTATACCTTTTACAACATAAGCAAAAGAGAATGATATAGACTACACACGGCCCCGAGAGGAAGTGGGGCTCACCGGATCTACTGAAGCTATGAAGGGGAAACACCACTATTGGCGGTCTGAGCTACCTTCTGTGGAACCACCTACATCCATATAAAAGATGTAACGCCCCTGGCAAAAGAGACGTTAGTACCGTTGAATAGTACTAGTATGTCTGAACAAAGTTTATTCCAAGTAGAATCAAACAGTACACAATTGGAAGACAGTCAGGGTAACCACACAAGTACCGCACAGTTATACAGATAGTTACAAATGAAGATTCCACCGTTACTCATTTCAATTATTCATCTGTTATGGCGCGCAACCCAATCCCACCGTGCATTCACATTTCACCCTTATTACCTCTCCTCCCTTATTACTTTGTGTTGCAGCGTACAACCCGATACCACCGTACAATCACACTTCACCCTTATTACCTCTCCACCCTTATTACTTCGTGTTGCGGCGTACAACCCGATCCCACCGTAAAATCATACTTCACCCTTATTATTTCGTGCTGCAGCGCGCAACCCGATACCACCGTACCGTCACATTTGATAGCAACAATAACCAACCATTATATCACAGGGATTTTCATCATCAAGAACATAAGTTCATATCAACCAACCACTATATGAAGTCAAGGCACAATAATCCTTACCAAACAGTAATTCACATATGATATTGCCATCATTATTTAACTCAATTAAATCAATCCACAGTTTATTTTCATCATTTGCCACACTCGGCCCTTAGCAATTAGATACCTTCCCACATTAGATTATGTTAACATTCTTTCATTTAGTAGCACATACTGCCATATTGACATATTTGAACATTTAACGAACCTTACACATGATAGGATAAGCATAGAGAATCACCCTTCACAACCGCAATTAGCATGGTAATCGACTAAGAAAATCAGAGAATGAAATCTTACACCTCGACACAACTGGACAATCAATTCACATATGCTCAAGCAATAATGTCATAACGTGTGCTCGGACATCAACAAGGTGACTCTACGACGATTAAAGTTAGCCATACATACCTTGAATCGGAATTCCCCTTTAATTTTCTACCGCAATTCACCGGATCTTCTAGCACCTTCAATCTAGTTCACAATATGGCATATAACTTAGAATTAGGAATAATGATCATGTCTTGAACTCACTTGAGCATTCTATCAAGCACTAGGTATTCTTTTAGATTAAATGACCTCTTTTTAGTGAAAGATTACTCTAACCCATTTCCTTTTACTAGATTATGACCAGTTGGTTACATGCATGCAAGACTCCTACCCCCATATTTATGAACTCACCTAACCATGTTTCATTTTAATAACAATATGGAAATTTAAGTTGATGAGGTAGAAGCTTACCTCTTGTAGTAAAGAAAATGGTGTCCTACTTGATCAATTCCAGGCCTGAGTAGTGATGGAGGAACAAATTTGATGAAGTTGGAACTCTCTCTCTCTAGAACCCACTCTCTCCTCTCTCTAATTTATCAGAAAATGAGCTTAAAATTAAAGGGGTATGTGTTTTAATGAACTGGGGGTCGGGTATAAAGTTAGAGTTTTAACAGTCCCGAAACAGATCGCATTCCTGCTATGCGGTCCATATTCATGTCGCATAAATGGCCCTCAAATGGGCCAAAAAGAAAAGCAGACTGCCCAGGTATGCGACCACTATGCGGTCTGCATACCTGTTATGCGATTGCATAGTGCATCACATAACTCCCTCCGCAAAAAACAAGGTGCAAGAATGTGACAACTATGCACCCCGCATTCGTGAAATGCGATCGCATTCTAGGCCGCATAGTTGTCCCCAAAATGGACAAAAACTGTCCAAGTATGCGACCACTATGCGATCCGCATACCTGATCTGCTATCGCATAGTGGACCGCAGACCTGCGCAAATCTGAAAAATTTTATCCTTAAAGCCCCGGGGTACTTTTTACTCAAAAAGGGTCTGTTTTAAGAATTTCTACAGTTATAACAACACGAGGACCTATTTGGGCATTATTTTTAGCTATGAAATTTTACGGGTCTTTACATTCTCCCCCACTTAGAATCATTGGCCCTCGAATGAGGATCGGGGAATCATTTAGTTAAGAGAACACAAAACATGCCAACCTCCAAATTTTTACTAACTTTGATATTTCCTGAAAATTTCGCCAGAGTTTCCTTTGTAATTAGGCCTATCTACCTGTCAGAGAGCCCCCAAAACACATTTTAACCAATTCCACACATTTTTAGTTACTCTATCAACTTGCACATAATCCGGTCATTTCAACAAGCTACATATAATTCAGTTACTTCCATAAGCCTCACATAGTTCGGTTAACCCCACAAACTTTCATATCTATATCATTTAACTATCACATGAAATGCACATAATTTACCTCAAGGAATTTCACATTACCCAAATAATTACAACATACACAAATATGGCACAACTTGAGAAGTTACAATAGTAGGGCAACTGGGGTTGGGGGGATGGGGTGCTTTTGCACAAAATTTGACACAATATATAATTGCTTAGGAATGACAATTTTCAAACCATTACCGGATTCATACAAATGGGGATATTTCTCTTTCATTTTATTCTCCGCTTCCCACGTGGCTTCCTTGACTTGTTGACTTCGCCATAACACTTTAACAGAAGCAATCTCTTTGTTCCTCAATATACGGACTTGCCTATCAAGAAAAGCAACTGGAACCTCTTCATATGACAATCCTTCATTAATTTTAACCGTCTCAACCGGCACAATGGCGGATGGATCCCCAATCACCTTTTTCAACATGGACACATGAAATACCGGGTGTACTAATGACATCTCAGGGGGAAATTCCAGCCTATAAGCCACCTGTTCTATCCTTTGAGCAATCATATATGGCCCGACATACCTTGGGCTAAATTTCCCTTTCGTCCCAAACCGCATCACTCCTTTCATGGGAGACACCTTCAAGAATACCCAATCATCTACTAGAAACTCCAACTCTCTTCGACGAACGTCCGCATAGGATTTCTGACGACTCTGAGCAGTATTCATCCTCTCCAGAATAATTTAACTTTTTTCATAGCTTTGTGCACAAGATCCGGTCCTAGCAGTTCCGCCTCGCCAACCTCGAACCATCCAATCGGAGACCTACACCTCCTTCCGTACAATGCCTCAAATGTGGCCATCTGAATACTAGCATAACTGTTATTATAAGAAAATTCTATAAGTGGCAAGTGATCATCCCAGCTACCCTTGAAATCCAATGCACAAGCCTACAACATATCTTCAAGCGTCTGAATGGTCCGCTCTGCCTGCCATCAGTCTGTGGGTGGAATGTTGTGCTGAGATTTACCTGCGTACCCAATCCTTGCTGAAATTTCTTCCAAAAGTTAGTTGTCAACTGGGCCCCTCGATACGAGATAATAGACACTGGAGTGCCATAGAGCCTGACTATTTCTTTGATATATAATTGAGCATATTGTTCTGCAGTATCGGTGGACTTGACTAGCAATAAATGTGCCGACTTCGTGAGCCGATCCACTATTACCCAAACTGAGTCGAACCTACGTGGAGTGCGAGGTAACCCCCCACCACAAAGTCCATATTGATCATTTCCCATTTCCATATTGGTATTTCCATAAGCTACGTCAACCCACCGGGCCTCTGATGCTCGACCTTCACTTGCTGACAATTCGGATAGCCACAAAGTCCGCCACACCCCTTTTCATATCATTCCACCAATAAATCTCTTTGAGATCATGATACATCTTCGTAGAACCTGGGTGTACTGAATACCTGGAATTGTGAGCCTCTGCCATTACCCTTTCCCAAAGATCATCCACGTCCGGAACACATAGTCTCCCTTGGCACCGCAAAACACCGTCATCATTGCCGAGTGAAAATGCTGTAGTATTAGGATTCAGAATTGCCTCTCTAAACTGTACCAATGTTGGGTCTCTGAATTGCTTTTCCTTGATTTCTGTTACAAGTGAAGATTCTGCTCTATTACGCACCACGACATCCCCTTCGTCTGAAGTCGAAATACAGACCCCTAGACTAGCCAACTGATAAACCTCCGGAGCCAAAGGCCTCTGACCTGCTTCCAAATGAGCCAAGCTTCCCATGGATTTCCGACTAAGAGCGTCGGCTACCACATTCGCCTTTCCTGGATGGTACAAAATATTCATATCATAATCCTTGAGAAATTCTAACCACCTCCGCTGCCTTAAGTTCAAACCCTTTTGTTTGAATAAATATTGAAGACTCTTGTGGTCTATGAACACGTCCACATGGACCCCATAAAGATAATGCCGCCAGATCTTTAATGCAAACACAACCGCCGCGAGCTCCAAATCATGCGTCGGATAATTCTTCTCGTGATTCTTGAGTTGCCTAGAAGCATACGATATAACCTTCCCGCACTGCATCAACACACACCCCAAACCAACCCTTGAAGCATCACAATAAACCACAAATCCCTCTGTACCCTCTAGCAAGGTCAACACCGACGTCATAGTCAATCTCAATTTCAATTCCTGAAAACTCTTTTCACAAGCATCGGACCACTGGAACTTAACCGCCTTCTACGTCAGCTTAGTCAATGGGGAGGCGAGGGTAGATAATCCCTCCACAAATCTTCGATAATACCCAGCTAGACCCAAGAAACTGTGAATCTCTGTTGGGGTCGTTGGTTAGCCCAAAAGATATTACCAGAAATTCAAAGTGACCATATCGAGTCCGGAAGGCAGTCTTAGGAATATCNAAATCAATCTTTGAGAAGAACTTAGCACCTTGCAACTGGTCGAACAAATCATCTATCCGAGGCAATGGGTATTTGTTTTTTATGGTGACCTTGTTGAGCTGTCGATAATCAATACACATCCGAAGCGATCCGTCTTTCTTTATGACAAAAAGAATCGGTGCGCCCCAAGGCGACACACTTGGCCGAATGAAACCTTTTTCTAATGGATCTTTCAATTGTTCTTTTAACTCTCTCAATTCTGCTGGTGCCATTCGGTAAGGTGGAATAGATATTGGCTGCGTATCTGGCAATACATCAATCCCGAAGTCGATCTCTCTATCTAGTGGAATCCCAGGAAGCTCGTCCGGAAATACTTCAAGAAATTCATTCACAACAGGCACAGATTCGGGAGCAGGCACCTCTGAAGTGGTGTCCGCAACCCGGACCAAATGGTAGATGCACCCTTTTCTGATCATCTTAGAGGCTTTAAGGTAGGAAATAAATCAACCTCATGGCACAACCTTATTCCCCTCCCACTCGATAATTGANATCACAATACACCACAAACCCTTCCGAACCTTCTGGCAAGGTCAACACTGGCGCCGTAGTCAATCTCAATTTCAATTCCTGAAAACTCTTTTCACAAGCATCGGACCACTGGAACTTAACCGCCTTCTACGTCAGCTTAGTCAATGGGGAGGCGAGGGTAGATAATCCCTCCACAAATCTTCGATAATACCCAGCTAGACCCAAGAAACTGTGAATCTCTGTTGGGGTCGTTGGTTAGCCCAAAAGATATTACCAGAAATTCAAAGTGACCATATCGAGTCCGGAAGGCAGTCTTAGGAATATCCTGCTCCTTGATCTTTAACTGGTGATACCCGGACCGCAAATCAATCTTTGAGAAGAACTTAGCACCTTGCAACTGGTCGAACAAATCATCTATCCGAGGCAATGGGTATTTGTTTTTTATGGTGACCTTGTTGAGCTGTCGATAATCAATACACATCCGAAGCGATCCGTCTTTCTTTATGACAAAAAGAATCGGTGCGCCCCAAGGCGACACACTTGGCCGAATGAAACCTTTTTCTAATGGATCTTTCAATTGTTCTTTTAACTCTCTCAATTCTGCTGGTGCCATTCGGTAAGGTGGAATAGATATTGGCTGCGTATCTGGCAATACATCAATCCCGAAGTCGATCTCTCTATCTAGTGGAATCCCAGGAAGCTCGTCCGGAAATACTGCAAGAAATTCATTCACAACAGGCACAGATTCGGGAGCAGGCACCTCTGAAGTGGTGTCCGCAACCCGGACCAAATGGTAGATGCACCCTTTTCTGATCATCTTAGAGGCTTTAAGGTAGGAAATAAATCAACCTCATGGCACAACCTTATTCCCCTCCCACTCGATAATTGATTCATTAGGAAACTCGAGCCTCATAATTCTGGTTCGGTAGTCGAGTTTAGAAAAGCACGAATAGAGCCAATCCATCCCCATAATTACATCAAAATCTACCATTTCTAACTCAATAAGATCGGTCGTGGTATCCTGACCATGCACCGTGACAACACAATTCCTATAGACTCGCACGGTCGTAATAGAATCACCAACCGGAGTCGACACAGAGAACGGCTCGTGAAGCCATTCGGGCTCTATCCCAAAACTTGAAGCAATAAATGGAGTAACATATGACAAAGAAGACCCGGGATCAATAAGAACATAAATATCATGTGACTGAACAGTCAGAATGCCCGTGACAACATCTGCGGAAGCCTCCGCACTCTCGCGACCACTCAAAGCATAGACCCGACTGGGTCCCCCTCGACCCCGTACTCCACCCCTAACTGTACCGCGCCATGCTGGAGCTGGAGGGCGTGCTGAAGATGTAGCGACTGAAGAGCTGGATGGCTTAAAAGTACCCCTACTCGCGCCCTGACTGGGTGCGCGATAGTCTCGCTGGATATGGCCTCTCTCTCCGCATCTATAGCACACCGGTATATCCAAGTAACAAGACTCAGAATGATACCTCCCACACTTAGGTCATGGGGCCCTCTGCTGCTACTGGAACCTCCCACCTGAACGACCCGACTGATGGAACCTTTTACTATCTGAACCTGGTCCAAAGCGACCCCCCTACTGATAATTGTGCCTTGATGATGGGGCACTGGCTGAGGACTTAGCATAGGACTGGGATGGCCTTGATGACCCTCTCCCAAGGGTTGATCTCCCACCTGCAACTAAACTCCCAAGGTTGCCCGCTGACCGGGCCTTACTACCACTCTCTCTTCATCCTTATCTTCAACTTCCGAGCCTCTGTGGCCTGGGAGAATCCCACGATCTTCCCATTATTCATATCCGAATGCAAGGCAGTTGTAGCAGCTTCATTAACAACCAAGGGACTAAGGCCCTGAACGAACCGTCGAACTCTGGCCTCCATAGTCGGCATCATGTAGATGGCATATTTGGACAAGCGTACGAACTCTATGTGGTACTACCACACACTCATATTGCCCTGCTTAAGGACCTCAAACTCCGCAGCACGGGCTGCCATAGTCTCGCCAGGCAAGAAATGATCCATGAAGGCATCAACAAACTCATCCCACCTCGCTAGAGGGCTCCCCTCACTACGGGAGCTCTCCCACATATCAAACCACGAATACTCTACTCCCTTTAACCAATAGGAAGCCAAGTCAACCCCCTATGTCTCTGTAGCCTTCATAACCTGGAGAGTCTTGTACATTTCATCTATAAAATCCTGAGGATCTGCCTCTGGGTCGGTGCCTGTGAACTCTGGATGGGCTAACTGCATAAACTGGTTGACTCTGGAACCTGAAGAATCCCCTTGCTCACCAGAGGACGCAGGGGAAACACTTGAGCTTTGGGCCTGGGAGGCCACTAGCTGGGTCAACATCTGAATAGCTCCCCTGAGGTCCCCATCAGAAATACCGGGACCAGAAGCTGGGACTGAGGAAGGATCAGGAACATCGGCGGGAGGGGCTTCAGCACCCTCCGCTGGAGTAGGAATAGGAATAGTCTAGCCTGGAGTGGAGGAGTCGAGCTGGTTTGTGGCCGGGGAATCATTCACACCCGCACCACCAACTGGAGTATTTGTGGCCACTCCTGGGGTGGCATTGGCCTCTGGGCCAAGTCGAGGTCTCTCCTTGGGTGCCATTTACTGAAAATTGGGACAATGCACGAGTTAGATAAAGATGTTCTCACCTTCCACTTCATCGCACAATACAGAGTAACAATCAAAGGGTATTTTCTTAAATGTCCACGCAGCCCCCTAATTATAGATGTGGTCGACAACACACCGATAAGAAGGTATAAACTAAACACGGCTCCAAGACATCCTAGGATACTTTTAAAACCTGAGGCTCTGATACCAAGTTTGTCACGCCCCAAAACCGAGGGGCGAGACCGGCGCCTAACCGGATAATTCCGGTCAAGCGGACCTGGATTGCCTTTCCTGCCCAACGCATCACCCCGTGTTTATAATATACAAATTTATAAATGAAATAGCAAATGGAATCAAAGTATGAATTTACAACATAAGTCCATTTTCCTCTTTTAAAGATTCATCATTTGATAATCCCAAAATATACAACTAAGCACAACATTTCCAACATGGGACCACAATTACGAATAATTACAACTAGTACCCAAATATATACAACCCACATAGTGTCTACGGCGCCTCTAAAGGGACGGAGAAGAGTATACATACTTGCCAGCAACAAGGCCCCGGCTATACCTTTTACAACATAAGCAAAAAAGAATGATATAGACTACACACGGCCTCGAGAGGAAGTGGGGCTCACCGGATTTGCTGAAGCTATGAAGGGGAAACACCATTATCGGCGATCTGAGCTACCTGCTGTGGAACCACCTGCATCCATATAAAAGATGTAGCGCCCCCGGCAAAAGGGACGTTAGTACCGTTGAATAGTACTAGTATGTAATGAACAAAGTTTATTCCAAGTAGAATCAAACAGTACACAATTGGAAGACAGTTAGGTAACCACACAAGTACCACACAGATATACAAATAGTTACAAATGAAGATTCCACCATTACTCATTTCAATTATTCATCTGTTGCGGTGCGCAACCCGATCCCACCGTACATTCACATTTCACCCTTATTACCTCTCCACCCTTACTACTTTGTGTTGCGGCGCGTAACCCGATCCCACCGTACAATCACACTTCACCCTTATTACCTATCCACCTTTATTACTTCGTGTTGCGGCGCGCAACCCGATCCCACCCTACAATCACACTTCACCATTATTACCTCTCCACCCTTATTACTTCGTGTTGCAGCGCGCAACCTGATCCCACCGTACCGTCACATCTGATAGCAACAATAACCAACTATTATATCACAGGGATTTTCATCATCAAAAACATAAGTTCATATCAACCAACCATTATATGAAGTCAAGGCACAATAATCCTTACCAAACAGTAATTCACATATGGTATTTCCATCATTATTTAACTCAACTAAATCAATCCACAGTTTCTTTTCATCATTTGCCACACTTGGCCCTTAGCAATTAGATACCTTCTCACATTAGGGTACGTTAACATTCTTTCATTTAGTAGCACATACTGCCATATTGACATATTCGAACATTTAACGAACCTTACACATGATAGGATAAGCATAAAGAATCACCCTTCACAACCGCAATTAGCATGGTAATCGACTAAGAAAATCAGAGAATGAAATCTTACACCTCGACATAGCAGGACAATCAATTCACATATGCTCAAGCAAGAATTTCATAACGTGTGCTCGGACACCAACAAGGTGACTCTACGACGATTAAAGTTAGCCATACATACCTTGAATCGGAATTCTCCTTTAATTTTCTACCGCAATTCACCGGACCTTCTAGCACCTTCAATCTAGTTCACAATGTGGCATAATTGAACTTAGAATTAGGAATAATGATCATGTCTTGAACTCACTTGAGTATTCTATCAAACACTAGGTGTTCCTTTAGATTAAATGGCCTCTTTTTAGTGAAAGATTACTCTAACCCATTTCCTTTTACTAGATTATGACTAGCTGGTTACATGCATGCAAGACTCCTACCCCCATCTTCATGAACTCACCTAATCATGTTTTATTTTAACAACAATCTGGAAATTTAGGTTGATGGGGTAGAAGCTTATCTCTTGTAGTGAAGAAAATGGTGTCCTACTTGATCAATTCTAGGCCTGAGTAGTAATGGAGGAACAAATTTGAAGAAGTTGAAACTCTCTCTCTCTAGAACCCACTCTCTCATCTCTCTAATTTATCATTAAATGAGCTTAAAATGAAAGGGTATGTGTTTTAATGAACTGGGGTTCGGGTATAAATTAGAATTTTAACAGTCCCGAAACATAAATGTGGCGCATTCCTGCTATGCGGTCCGCATTCCTATCGCATAAATGGCCCTCAAATGGGAGAAAAAGAAAAGCAGACTGCCCAGGTATGCGACCACTATGCGGTCCGCATACCTTTTATGCGATCACATAACTCCCTCCGCAAAAATCAAGGTGCAAGAACGCGACAACTATGTGGTTCGCATTCGTGAAATGCAATTGCATTCTAGGCTGCATAGCTGAAATATTCCAAGTATACGACCACTATGCGGTCCGCATACCTGATCTGCAATTGCATAGTGGACCACAGACCTGCGCAAATCTGGAAAATGTTATCCTTAAAGTCCCGGGGTACTTTTACTCAAAAAGGGTTCATTTTAAGAATTTCTACAGTTATAACAACACGGGGACCTATTTGGGCACTATTTTTAGCCATGAAATTTTACGGGTCTTTACATATAATTCAAGTTCCCCCTAAGAACCAGAGTGAACTGTATTCCCCCTGAATATGTTCCCCATCTTGTTCCCCCTTAATTATTTTTACCCCTTTTGGCATCATTAATAGATCAGTAACAAGCATTAAGCAAAAAGAAGTCCAGCTTGTTTAACTCATGCCACATGTGTGCACACAAACATGATTGAAAACAGAACATAAGAGCAAAGCATACACAACAAAATGAGGAAGCTTTCATCAATTTTGGATAATTAAGCAGGGAGCAGTTCCATTGTTTCCAGACACATCTACAAAATAGAAACAACAAAAACAAAAGTACCAGTCATAAACATCATCAGAACTAAAACAAAGGACAAACACTAAGAACTTGGCACTTGGGAAAAAGGACATTGTTTAGGGAGCACTGGAAGGGAAAGGCCTAGATGAGGAGGCAAGAGTTCGAAGAAGGATGTCCATTCATGAATTGGTTGAAACCTGCGAGTTGAGTAGTCTCTCCTACAGGTCCTCAACTTGTTTCTTGAGGTCGGCATTTTCTCTTGTCAGACGGGTAACCTTTGTGCTTTGAGAGCTGCTGGAACCAAGTGCCTCCTGAACCTAACTGAGCTAACCTTCGAGAATGGCATTCCTTGCCTTCAGCTTCCTCATGTACAGCCCCCACAACACCCTTTTTTTTTTAAAAAAAATTCTTTGCCAGCGTCCTGGAAATCACAAATCTTGCTCTTCTTAGAGGTACCAGGTTCCTCATTGGCATCAGACTTTCCTTTTCATTGATTTTCTTACACTATTGCTTTTCTCTGCAGATTTCTTGGAGATCTTCTCAGCAGACTCCTCAACCATTTTCTCATCCTCTTTCTCACCAAATGACTCCCCCTTGGACTTTGGAATAGTAAGTTTCATTGAGGACTTACGAACCAAGGGAGAAGGTTCCTCTTCTACCTCATCATCCACATTTACGACAAGTGCAGGAGCCACTACCTTCTTATTGACAACCTTTCCATCTTTCACCAATATCCTCTTCTTCTTTTCCTTTTTTTTTTGCAACCTTGTGATGGGTCTCTTAGACGACGACCCCTGGGAAAGTTCCTTTCTACTCCTAGCACCAATAAAGCTCGCCAGAGCCACATTATCATAATCTTCTTCTTCACTATCCTCCTTTTCCTCCTCAGACAAATATTGCATCTCAAGAACCACACTTATTAATGGCTCAACATAGAAATGAGAAGAGGGATCAGGATCAGGATCAATACTAACCTGGGGTTCTTCTGGAGTACCAGGGGTTTTATCCCAAGTGGAAGCAGAGGGATCCTCTTGGGCGGAGGGATCAGGTCCCTCAATTGGTTCCCCAGTAGTACTGTCAGGTGCCAAAGTTTTGACATGCACAAGGTCCCTACCCTCGACCTCTGCACCATTTTCTTACCCCCTAAGACTCATATACAACCTCATAATCTCCAACCTGAGTTCCCTCATCAGCTATTGACATCATATTTTCTTTAGCTTCATGTTCTTGTAAATGATTTTCAGACATGGTGGAGTGTAGTGGGTTGAAGAAGAGAGTTTTTATTATTATATTTTTTTTTGGTTTGAAGAAGAAAAGAGGAAATGTGGATTCTTTGATGTGAACAATTATGAAAGTGACTGTGAGAGGGGTTATTTAATAGGGGTGAGGAACCGATTAGGAATGGGTATCAATTTTGGGTACTCGGGTCGCTTCAGATGAGACATTTGGGTTTAAAAAGCGGGAAAGAGAGAAACTGACAATTTAATGACGTGACACCGTTTCAGCCATTTAAAAATTGTGCATGACAGTACAAAGGAACTACTAACCTGTGTCATGGGAACCAGGTTCCCTGACAGATTTTGCAAATGTAAGCCTCATCTTTTGACCAACGTGTACTGCATTAACTGCTTGTTTGCTCTGTAATTGTCATGTGTGTCTACCTGTAACGGTATAGAGATGAGTTAGACTTTTCTAGAAAACACTTTTTAGCTATTTTACATGTACATTTCTTCCATAGCCATTCAACATAGATCTGCACAATGAGCAGTTTCCTTCCCCGTTTCTTCAGAAAAATAGTGTTGTCAAATTTTCCTCTTGTAAAGCCATTTTCTAGAAGGAATTTTGACCATCTTTAATACCAAGCACGGAGAGCCTGGTTCCTATAGCAATTCTATCAGCAGGTCATTGAACCAGGTTCCACACACTGTTCCTCTCAAATTGATGGAGCTCTTTTTGCATAGCTGTAATCCAGTATGCATCTTTCAATGATTCCTTGATATTCTTGGTCTCTATTTGAGAGAGGAAGGATGAGAAGGCAAGTGAATTTCTTGCCTTTGATATGGTTTGAACTCCTCAGCAACTGGAGTTCCATGTACAGCATCCACAACTCTGTTTTCTGCTTCAGATATTGTGATTGAGGACCAGGTACCTCTATGTCGGCTGAAGTCTCATCTTTAGTTCTGAGGAACAAAGTCCATGTAAATCTGGAGTAGTCATCCACAATGACGAAAATATATACCTTTTTCCTCCTCTACTTGGCACCCTCATAGGTGCACATAGATCCATATAGAGGAGATCAAGTGGCCTTAAGATGCTAACTTCCTTTTTGGGATTGAAAGAGGATCTGACTTGCTTTCCTTTTACACATGCATCACACACCCTGTGATCCTTGAAGCTTGACTTGGGCAGACCACAAACCAGGTCCTTCTTGACCAATTTGTTCAGCAGCGTGAAACTTGTATGACCCAGCCTTCTGTGACATAGCTCAACATTATCATCAGCAGCACTCAGACAACTAATATCCGCATTTGGCAAGGACTCAAAGTTAGCAACATAGATGTTTTTGTATCTTTTGGCCACTAACATCACTTCACCAGTCACAAGATTTTGTGATTGTGCATATTTTAGATACAAATTCCACTTTGTTACCCTTGTCACAGATTTATAAAAAAACTCAGCAAGCTATACTTCAACCCCTTCATGTACTACGAATTTTCAATATAGTGGAAAGAGACTTTCGGATCCGTCTAACTCCCAGAATGTATCCCTTCTTGCCATTTCAAAGGATACACTCCCTCCTTGCACGACCTTCAGTGAAAGGAAATCATTTGTACTTCCATTCATGTGCTTCGAGCAACCCCTATCCATGTAACACTGTTGATTGCTCCCTTTCACTATTTCATGCACAAGGAAATAAAGGGTTAGACTTAGGAACCCAAACAAGTTTAGGTCCCTTGTAATGAGGAAAAGGGTGAATGAGGGCTCTTTTAGTGAGGGACCAGGTTCCTTAGCAGCAGTTACTTTTTCAGCAAAAACTTTGTTTTTCTGTTGAGAGTGAATTCTGGCCTTACAATTTTCTTTAAAGTGCCCAGTGTTGCCACAGTGAGGGCAAAGCCAATTGTCAGCTACAGTAGCGTACTTACTATGAGGGTTGTAGGGAGTCTTTTCCCTTTTGAACCCGATTCCCTGCATGTTTCCCCCGTTGTTCGTATACATAGTAGTGATTGCATCAGAGGACCAGGTCCACTTAAGAGATTTTTCTAAGTCACTCTTCACCTTGCCTAGATCTACCTGAAGTTGTCTACTTTTCTCAAGCTCAACACACATACTAGATTTTACTGATTTTAGCTCATTTTCAAGCCTAAGTTGTGCCTCACTTGCAACTTCCTTTCCCTTTTGAGTGTTCACAGGCCTATTTTCCCTTCTTAGTTCCTTAATTGTTTCCTTTAGGTCTACAACTACTACCAATAGGCCATCTCTCTCATGCTCTATGTTTGCAATTCTCTCAGTCAAGATATCATTTTCCCTTTTTAAACTCTCAATGGTCTATTTTAGATCATCCATAACCACCACTAGATTATCTCTCTCGTGTTCTATTTCTCCTAGTTCAGTGGTTAGAGACTTTTTATCATTGATGAGACTGTGATATGCATCAATTAAAACATTAGCTAAGGACATAAGCTTCTTTTGAGAATAGGATTTCAAATTTCTTTGAACATCCAGAAGGTTTACCTCATCATCATCGTCGTCATCTCCATCATCATCAGACTGCTCCATCAAGGAAAAAATAGAGTCATACTCAGCTGCTTCACTTTCCACTACCATCATAGAGTTGTCACCTTGCCCATCATCTTTTTTGGATTCACTGAAAGAGTCTCCCCATGCAGCAAGAGCCTGTTTCACAACGTTGTCAGCGGCGTCTTTTCTTTTGAGTCTTTTGTCAGGAACCTGGTTCCTCTCATCCACCTTTTCAGTGTTGGCTTTGTAATGATCCTGCTTATGAAGAGGATAGTCTTTAATGAAGTTTCCAGGCTTTCCACACTTATGACATCAATCATTTCCTTTGAAATTCCTGCTGGGACTTCCTTTCTTTGGAATCCTACCATTTTTTCGAATCATCTTTTGGAATCTTTGAGTAAAATACTCCATGTCGGATTCATCACCACTTGAATCCTTGTTGTCAGCCTTGAGAACCAGGTTTTTCTCCTTCCTGGGCTCTCTTTTTTCGATATCCTTCTTTCTCTTCATCTCATAAGTTTTGAGATTTCCACTAAGCTCGTCAATAGTCAGCTTTTGCAGGTCTTTGGATTCAGTGATAACATTAACTTTGCTCTCCCAGGAACCTGGTAGAACACTGAGTATCTTCCGGACCAGCTTGTTAGTTGGAATAATTTCACCCAGTGAATGAAGCTCATTTATTATGGAGGTGAAGCGGCTATGCATCTCTTGAATGGACTCATCCTCTTTCATTTTAAAAAGTTCATACTCAGTTGTCAATATATCTATTTTGGACTATTTTACCTGAGTAGTCCCTTCGTGAGCCGTTTAAAGAGCCTCCCAGATTTCCTTGGCAGATTCACATGCCGAGATACGATTATACTCGTCTGGTCCAATACCACATACAAGAATCTTCTTCGCCTTGAAGTTCTTCTCAACAACTTTTCGATCAGCACCATTGTATTCTTTTCTTATCTTTGGAACAGTCTTTGTTCCCTCTCCAACAGCCTTCATAGGGACAAAGGGACCATCACAAATCACATCCCAAAGCTCGGAGTCTTCAGCCATAATGAAGTCATGCATTCTTGTTTTTCACCAACCATAGTATTGGTCGTTGAATCTTGGGTGTCTATAGGTTGATTGTCCTTCCTCGAAGTTTGGTGGAGCAGCTATGATGAGGATCCTTTCTAGGTGTTAACCTTTTAGAAAGAACCTACTCTGATACCAATTGATATAAACTACGCGTCCACCAAACTGTATAGAAAATCGGGTTCTCTATCAGTTCCCACCGTAAGCAACAGACTGTAAAACCAAACAGTATAGGGTACCAGGTTCTCTATTTGTTCCCATAGTAAATCGGCAGTAAATAAAGAACACAGAGGAATTTTACGTGGAAAACTCCCAGCTCACGGGATCAAAAACCACGACCTACCACTGTAGGATTTCAACTTCACTACTGAGCAAATTTAGATTATAATCTATTGTAATCTAGGAATTAACCTCTTAATCCTCACTAACTTGTAACACCCTATTACAAGCCACTTTGTAATAACTCTATTACAAAGACTTAAACCTCACTAACTTGTAATATACCCTATTACAAGCCACTTTGTAATAACTTTATTACAAAGACTTTACAATTTGAATAACTCTAGCCAAGACACAAACACAAGGGTTTATGATTTACAGAGATTTCCTACACAATGCTTCTAATTAAGCTAAGTAGGAATTACAAGTAGAGTACTTTGAACAAAGGTACAACACAACTAAGGACATGTAATAACTTCAATACAAGGAATTGGTCCTTGGTTATGTTGTTCTTCGTTCTTGATTCCCTTGCGAATCACTTGCAAGATTGACACACACTTGAGAGAATGCTAGATAAGTTCTTGAATGTGCAAGTGATTTGTTTTTCCTTTGCCTGATGTTAATATCTCATTTGTGACATCACTTGGATGATGTAAGCAAGTTAGGTAAAGAGCATTCCCCATAAAGTTGAATGTTGCACTATTTTTGCAATGTAGCTTGTGCAGGCAGCAACTTTACAGTTGTGAAGAGTTAACTTGTACGGTCACCTCGGAAACTGGTATCTATATGTTCCTCTGTTGTTCCTTTGACTCTGAAGAGTTGAAATGTGTCCCCAACTGGAGACTTGTTGATCTTTAAGCTCTTAAGGATGTGATCACCTCGGGAACTGGTAGATATTTGTTCCCTCTGATGTTCCTTTGACTCTGAAGAGTTGAACTGTGTCCCCAACTGGAGACTTGTTGATCTTTAAGTTCTTAAGAATGTGAATCAGGTTCCTTATGTGGCTCTTGATAGTAAGTTTTTTAGATCATCAAAACATTAAATGAAGGTACTAATAACCTAATCATAATGTACCCTAATACATGATTACTCGTCTACTCTTCAGCTTTTAACAAAATCAGTATCAACCATGTAATTCAAATCAAACTAGGATAGAAAGAACACATAACTATACTCAACAACTGAATTAATAATCAACTAAGAGAAACTCAAAACCTAATTACGAAAATTAACAAGGTGATGCACTGATCAATGAAGACATTAATGAAATTCGCGACCTTAAACAAAAACAAAATCAGAAATACTACACATGAAATCGAGACTCTAACGACTAACGCAAAGCAAAATCATATCAACTGTGAGGTAAAATAGAATAATCAATTATGTTAAAACAAAAAATGAAAATCAGAAACTAGATTGAGAGCTAACCAGAACGATCGCTAACATCATTTACACTACAAAGAAACTACGATAAAATGACAAAGAAACAGAAAATTCAAAACATGGAGGAAAGCATTAAGGTTCGAGTTTTACCGAATTTAAGTGTTCGAACAGTGGTGGCGTAGTGACGATTAGGCAGCGGGATAGTGGTACGACTTCGAGCAAGCTTCTATTGTTGATTTTCATCGAAAATATGACTCCGGAGAATTGGAGGCTAGTTTCGATGAAGATCGACAAGAAAACCTCGCTTGAGGCTAGTGTGAAGAGAGAAACGGGGGGCCGCGGAGTGGCAGTGACGGACGGTAGCGGTGGTCGCGACAGTGAAGGTGGTTGGATGGCGGCGATGAGGTTTTTTGGGGGTTGAAACTGTAGGGAAAGTGTAGATCTCTTTGATATCTACACTTTATATAAGTTTTGTAGAGGTGGAGTGGCTGGTTCGCCGGGAAATCGAAGAGGGAAATAGAGGCGGCTATCTAGGGTTTCGATTTCACGAAATTTAGAGGGTTTTTAGAAGATTTGGGGCTCGAATTAGGAGAGAGGGTAAAGAGAGGAAGAGATTGGTGTAGGTTTTATGGGCTTTGGACGAAGTCCGTCGGCGGTGGAGATTTTCGGCCGGCGGAGATGGGCAGTAGATGGCTCGTCTCTAAGAAGAGAGGAGAGAGTGTGAAGAGAGGAAGAAGAAAGAGATGGGG